>JBBMKA010062871.1:0-23473 GCA_037833695.1 Sechiopsis laciniata
TATATATATAATGTATATAAAGAAAGAGATTATAATTAAAAAGAAAATACAACTTGATAATTTAATTTAATCAAATTTGAAAATAAATAGTTTTGATTAAATTGCTATAGTTAAACGAATTGATGGATTCATCGACTCAAAATTTTAATTTGATACAAAAATTTATTTTAACCCAATCTTATCTAATCCAATTCATATATACCCTTAACTAGGGGCAAGAAGGAATCCAATTCATATATACCCTTAACTAGGGGCAAGAAGGAATTGAAAAGGAAAATCAGAAAAATCAAACTATAAACCTACTGCTTATTGCCAAAGTCATAATATATATATATATATATATATATATATATATATATGATCAACCAGAATAATTACTTAACGACATTAGTTTATACTTATTAATTAAGGATGTGTTTAGGAGTATGAGAATGTTAATAATTATGTGAGAAATGAAAATTAGGAGAGAATAGGAAAGAGAATAATTATGGGAGAATGATTATTTGTGTTTGAAGTGAGGAGAATGATTATGCGGAGAATGATTATGAAAAAAATAAAATAATAAGTATGATTAGAATGAAAAATAGTGATATGATATATAAAAAGTTGTTGGAGAAATAATAAAAGTAGTAAAAAAAAGAATGAAAAAAAGTAATTTTTGGAAAACGTGATTATGGAAGAATGATTCTCAGTGAGCCAAACACGTAGAATTATCTCCATTCCCTCCCCCTTATTCTTGGTGGCCCAAACACAGTCTGAGAATGTGAGTTTCAATCTCTACCTTCCTTGAGGGTAAGGACTTCAAGACACACTTTCATGAAAGATTCCTGGTTCGAGACTGCTGGAAAACGCTTAAATTAGAATACCCTTCGAAGTATGCCGGTGCGCAGTCTAGGGGCGAGCCAGTGGTGCCTCGAGTATAAGGGAGCGAAGCTCCGATTTTCGAGTTTTCAAAAAAAAAATGTTTCAATCACTACCTTCAATTAATTGCCGTAATTTAAAAAAATAAAAAATTAATAAAAAAATTAAAAAAAGGCGAGAAAGAGAAATACGTTTCAAAAGAAAAAGAGTTTTTTTTTTTTTTTTTGAATAAAGGGAGAATATTCTCAAAATTAGAAATAATAAATGAGGGAGAGGATTTATGTGGAAAACAACAAATAAATGAGAGAAGATTACGGTGGAACTAAAAAATCTGACAGTAAATTCCAAATCTAAATTGTGTACAATATAATTATATATTTTATTTTGTAATTTTACAATAGAGATACATTAAAATGGTAAATTATAAAAAAATAATAATAAAAAAATAAACAAAAAACAAAAAGTGGTATCAAATGAGTTTTGTTTTTAATTATTATTTTATTCTTCTTTATTATTAAAAAAAATATAAGAAATAAAAAATAAGAAAAACAAGTTCTAAGAGTTTTCTCTTTTTTCATCGGCTAAAATTAACTTTTTTTTACTTCCATTTATAAATTCTTTACGATAATTTTTTGTTAGACTTGTCAACTATATAATTCATCTTTACACTAAATAAGGATAGTTCAACTGAAATTTACTAAATATATGATTGAAGTTTCTCAACTCTCTACTATATTAAAAAAAAAATCTTTTACAGTATCAATGACATGAAGTGTTGCTAAAAAAAGATCAAGAGTAATTGTAATAGCATGATGTACAACTTAATAATCAATAAATTATATATTTGAAATCTAAACTTCGTTTTTTCTTTTTTCAAAAGTGAGTAAGTTCAACTTAGGGGAGAACATGGGTTGGGCTGGGTTGAAAAAAGTTTTCAACCCAATCTAAATATTCGGATTGGTCATTTTTTCAATATAACCCAACTCAATTAAAGAGACAACCCAACCCAATCCTTATAATTTCGGGTTGAAGGGTTGGGTTGGATAATCGGGTTCATTAATACATTGTAAATATAAATATTTTGTTTATAAAATTAGTCCTACACTATACATAAACAAAATACAATCTCTAATCATTATCATATCAAATTAATGAAACGAATTTAAATATTAAATATGCAAAATATTCAATAAAAAATAACTAACTATTAGTCCATCTATCATGATTCATATAGAAAATCTCAACTATATAACTTATAAACCAAATAGATAATTAAAACAAAAAAAAAATAAATGACATAATTCGACTTTCATAAAATAAATAGATAATTAAAAGCAACAAAATAGATGACATAATTTTTGTATATATTTTTATCATGATATATAGATTATAAAACCTTGAAAAAATGTTAAACAATACTGAAAAATAAAAGTCTAACAATAATAATTAAATAAAATAAATATACATATACATATAATCTAAATGATTAAATAACATAATAATTATGTTATAGGTAAAAAAAATATTTTTTAAATAAATAATAAATTTAGGTGGTCGGATTGGATTGGGTTAATTTTAGGTCAACCCTTGACCCAATCCAACTCATGAAAATTTCATGATTTTGAACCCAACCCAACCTATTTATGTATTTAACCCAACCGAACCCGTCAAATTGGGTTGGATTGGTTCGGATTATTCGGGTTGTCGGGTTATTTGAACACCCCCAGTTCAACCTACATTTATCTAAAAAAATACAAAAATTTAAACCAATTTATCTCCAAAAAACTAACATTTAGGGTTTTTTTTTCTTTAAATGCAAGGGTGTAACTAAAACCTGTTTTAAAGTTTGGATATTTAGTATGACTAAGAGCTAGTTTTATATAATTTAATTAATTAGACTATTTGCATTAACCATCCTCATTTCTCTACAATCAAATCACTTCCTTATCGCAAGTTAAAATAATGTAGGATAATATGTTACTTACATTAATCGAGTTATGTACAAGTTGACTCACGAATGTCAAAAAGAAAAAGAAAAATCATTTTAATTTTCCTCCCTAATTGATTGATGAAGACTAATTTGTTAATTGACTAGACCAAATTAAGTCATTAGCATTTTGTTGGTTGACCTCTTCGGAAGGATGGCTCAATTTTTTTTAGGGAAAATCTCTTTTTTTAGTTCAACAAATTTAAACTTATGATCTCAACACATGCTCTAAGATTGAACTATTAGTCATGTTCTGTTTCAAAAAAAAAAAAAAAAAAAAAAAAAAAAAACTATTATTCATGTTCACCAATATTGTTTGTAGTATATGAAGTTGAATCCAACAACTTAATTAATTTTTGTAATTAAAGGAGAAAGTTGGGTCACAATTCAGTACACGTGGTTTACATTTGTCCTACATTAATTTCTATATAGATATTTTTTGACATGGATCTACATTAATTTCGAATTTATGATCCTCAACCTTATTATTAACGAAGAAAAAAAACTATTTACTCAATCTTACATTTATTGAATGTTTAATTTGATTCAACAATAATATGTATCTTGAATAAAAAAAAGTTGTAGATTAAAATTTTTAACCTCAAATATTGTTATTAACTAAGGCCTTATTTAATAAACATTTGATTTTTTATTTTTGGTTTTTGAAATTTAAGTTTAATTTTACTCAAATTTCTTATAACATGTTCCATCTTTATACGTGAATGTTTTCAAATTTTGAAAACAAAAACAAAATTTTGGAAGCAATTTTTTTTTTCTTTCCAAATTTTGATTTAATTTTTAAAAATATAGGTAAAATATAAATATTCATATAGAAGTAGTTGTTATAGACTTAAATTTCAAAAATAAAAAATAAAATGGTTATAAACTGTTGTTAAAATTCTTTACCTCGAATATTGTTGATAACCAAGAAAACCAAGCTTACCTTCCTAGTTCCTATCTCACACAGTTCTCATATTTTATTTAGTATCGTAGCTACATAATTTAAGTCAGCTCCTTCATAATTAAACACATGCCCGATTTATTCATTTCTTTAATTAATTATGATGTACGAGGTATATAATATAAATATTCATGAGCAGCAAAAAGAGGGAAAAAATTATATAAATGCCAAAATCTTACCAAAAAATTCAAAAATAACAAAAAACGAATCCAATCATAATAGTCTCATTTGAACTTTATTTCATTTGATAAATAAAATAGGAAGGTTCAATTTCTACTTTTATTAATTGAATAATAAAGAACCACAAATCAAGGAATGAATGTTAAAGATTTGTAGAGAAATGTATGAAATTGAAGGAAGGGTTCGAGGAGAGGTTAAAATAGGAAGGTTTTTTTTGTTGCAGAAAAAGAGTAATAACTCAACGATATTAATGTGTATCTAATAATCAAAACAGAATAGGTTTTTTTTTTTCGACTATTGAAATAGGAGGTGTGCAATTGAATTTATTAATGAATGAAATAACGTGAGTTAGTTTTTTTTATTATTATTTTTTAATATAAGAAAAAAAAGGGGTTTGTTTTCTTCTTCTCCCCGCAATCAAAGGCTTTCTAAGAAAGAAAAAAATAATCGAATTTCTAGTAGGAGGAATGGAGTCTAAAAAAAAAACCGTTTGAGAATATAAATAAAGAGCAGGTCGGCATAAGGTTACGAAATTTCAATGCACAAAAAAAACATTATCCCCTCATTTTCCGGTATTTATGTTTCGTAATAAACCTAAATTCTTGGGTTACTTTTAATCATAATAATGCTTTGTAAATTTTTTTTTTTTTTTACTTTTTTTTTTGGTAAAATTAACTTTCACGTTAGATTAAAGTAAGCAAAACTCAACTGTTATATCGACCAAGTTAATGATTAAGATATTTGTAGTTCGAGTTTCCAACTCTTACTATTTAAAAAGAAAAGCTTTTATGTTTGGAAAATTGAGAATTTCATACTTTGGAATATTATTTTTAGTTGCATGTTTAATTAGTAAGTGAATTTGATATTTGTCTTTTATGTCATACCTAACTAGTAATTTACCGAATGGGTCGGTTTGGTGTTAATCCATTTCAACGCTTCGGTCACAAGTTCAAGTCCGAAAATCATTATTTACCTCTCATATTATTTAATAATAGTTGTGTTCTCTATGTAAAGTTTGTTAGTCTCGCTTCTCCTAATTTGTACTTAAATTAAAAAAAAAAAAAAATAGTCACTAGCTACCTCAACTTAAAATAATAATAACAATAATAATAATTATTATTATTATTATGAGAAAATTATCATTATTATTATTTGTACTTAATAAACTCATGAACTTTGAAAATATTTTAATAAATCAAAGATATATTAAACACCAAATTGATAGGCTGGACTTATTAAATACGAAATCAAAAGTTTATTAATGATTTATTAAGAAATATTTTCTAAATTTAGAGGTTTTTATTAGATATAAATTTAAAATTCAAATACCTATTATGAGTAATTTTGATATAGCTAAAATCTTTTTAATCGTATTCAAAAATCACTTTGAAATATATTTTTAAACTAAACCTTACGTTAATTTTGAAGGAATAAAGTCATGATTAATCATAAAAATAATGATTTTAACAATTACAATATCCCTCTCAAACATGCATCAAAGTTGATTCTATAACTTAAAAGCTCAGTATTAAAACTTGTAATAATATAACTTCTTCTTCTTCTTCTCTTTTTTTTTTTTTTTCTTCTTCTTTTATTTATTATTTTGTCAACCAAATTATATATTATCTATTTTTTTTCCTCTTTTTAATCTTTACGTAACCATGTTAGGCCAAGATTAATGGTGGCTAAAGCATACAGCACCAATATTAATATCATTTTCCTTTCTGGTCCTGCCTTTAATACGCAGCCCTCAATTTTATTAAGTCCAAAACATACCATGTAATGTTTGCTTGGTTATGATCTTAACTTATACCAAACAAGCTGAATTAAATTCATAATTTTCAATATTATTATCCAATCATTCACTTAACTTGGAAAGTCAACCAAATATAATATATTATTTTATTTATAAGTAGATATATAATTAATTCGTGAGTAATGTCAATAATATATAATATTTGCTGACAGTAATTTAATATGCATTAGTACAAACCAGTTAACCAAGAGATCACGAGTTTAAATTTTTACTTTGTAGAACAAAAAAAAAAATATAATAACTAAATTTTACCAACTAAAATTGAAAATTCTCTAGATTATAATAACCAAATTTATAATTTAAACTTATTTAATATTATTTTGGAAACCAACTCAACTTTTTGTTTGTTTGATATTTTATATTTCAAAAGACTCCACAATTTTTTTTAATTCAACAGTATCTAAAATTCAAATCTATGACGAGCTCTTTATTATGTCATATATAATGTCTGAATATTACTCTGGCACTGCATATTTAAGTCTATTAATCTAAAATAATTTTAAATTTCTGAATTGGAAATTGACCATACCTTGAGCGGAAACCAATTCTTTTGTTTGTTTGTTCTTTTTTTTTTTTTTTTTTTCTTTTCGATTTCCTTTGGTCAACTTTTTCTTTCTTTTCCTTTTGTTTTTTTGTTTTTTTTTTTGAAAAAATTGTGGATGTGTTCTTTATACATTATTAAAATTAAACACTCTTCGTATGTTATATAAAAAGTCTGGTTATTTCATATATATACTTTTCAAAAGATAAAAATAAAGAATCTGGCACACGTGTTTATTATTATTATTATTTTGGTAATAATTATTCACGCACATATCAATGGGCTTGCATGAAAAAAATGGGCCAGCCTGAATATTTCGAGGAGCTCAAGATGACAGAATCCCAACAATATAAAATTGGAAAATTTACTGTCAAATCTAAAAAATAATTATAAATATGACTATTAAAAAATATAATTATTAAAATTAATGAATATTTTCACATATTTTCTTATAATATTAATATTAATGAATATTTATAATACATTATTAAAATATATTAATGATTATGGATACAAATACTTTAGAATTTATCTATATTTATAATATTCAGCATAATTTTTTGGATAAAATTAATGCGCCACCACTATATTTCACTTCAAACTGATTAGAAATTGGGGTGTTTTGACTTCAAATAAACATTTCAATTCCAAAATCTTTTTTATGTTTTCATGAAATTTGGAATGTGGTTACAATAGCTTAATAATTAGGAACTGTCATAAGCTTGAAGTTCAAGAATACAATAGACACAAAATTGGAATATGAAGAAAAAATTTACAGCTCAGCCATAGTTGACATATAATTTTTCTTTTTGATATCAAAACTTCAATTTCTCATACTTTACCTTTTTGTTACTGAAAGAAAATTGTATAAATTAATTACATAAGTGGAGAGAAAAGCCATGACAGTTGGACACTGACAGAGGGTTTCAATTTGTCTATTACAGAGCCATGACAGCAGGCAATGACTAAATATGGAACAATGGGCTAGGCAAGAGGCCCAATAAGAGAAAGAGATTTTGTTCCATGAAAAGAAAAATTAATATTACTTCCATTTTTTAAAATTTATTATGTTTTTTTTTTTTTAATGAAAATACTATGCAATATAATTTATATGGCTATTTTTATTTTTTTTAATTAATTTTTTTTCTTTCTTTTTTTCATTTTCATTATAATTTATTTTTTACAAACTCTTTGATATTTCATTTTTATTTTAGTTTCAAAATATTTTTTCCCTATTATTTGAAAATAGCATATAACACTATTTATTTTTCCATCTCTTTTTTCTTTATTTTAAAACTCAATTTTCAAACAATTAGTCATATAATACGATATAATACCATTTGATTCTAAAGAAAAAGATGAATTAGTAAAATTAATGATGATAACAATTGGTAGAAGTCACAATCTAGATTCATTTTAGATAAACCAACACGCCACCAACTCTTTGGTTATATGTGTCTTTTAAAATAAAATAAATATTTTCAAAGAACTAAAAAAAAAGTCAAGGCTTTTCTAAAATTCATGGTAAAAAAGAAAGACAAGCGATAAACAATTTGTGAATTTTTAGAACATGCAAGAATTATCAACTCATGTGACATAAAATTATAATTAGTTGGAATGTTCAATGATTGAAGGAATACACAATATATTTAATTTAATGAAAAAGTTCAGAAATTACAGGAAAAGATGAAGACTATATTCAAATTTAAATTTTAAAAATGAGTAGGCTAGTTAAAAAGAAGTGAAATAAAAAGGGATAGAACATAAAGTGATATTAAGGTCCACTATGTACTGACGTTGAGGAAATAAGAGAAAGAGGTCGTTAGTATGGAAATGACAAAATTTTTAAAAAGCCATTTCAATATCAAGATGGATTCTTAAATTTTTTTTAATTGAAAAACTTCTTTTCTTTTTTTTTTTTCTTTTTCTTTTTAGAGAAGTACTAACTTTAATTTGGTATTTGCAAAACCATGCATGCCATTACACATGGTTGTAGAAAATGCTGACAAAGGAGAAGATAAAGTCTTGTATCCTCTTATTTTCTCCCATTGGTGTTTCCTTTTGAAACCTTTTCAATATTCTTCTTTTTGTTTTTTTGTTTTTTTGTTTTTTTTTTGGAAAGCAAACCTCAATATTCTCCTCTCCTGTTTACATTACATTACATACCCCCTTCTGTATTGGAAGTCAATTTATGTGTATACATGTTGTTACCTCTCATTCTCCTATACTACTCTTGCTACACCAAATATGACCTATCTAACTTAAATAACTACACTAAAACAATATTAAGAAACCAGTTTTTTTAAGAATTTTTTTTCTTTTTTATAACCAAAAGTTTGATACTTTGGTATGAAGAGAATAATTAAGATGGGAGGTTTAGTTATCCTAAAAATCAAATTGAAACTAAACAAAAACTTAATACTAACTCCAAAACCATTAAAAGAAGGTAAAATATCATTTTGGTCATTTAACTTTGAGTTTTATTCTATTTTAGTCCCTTAACTTTCAAAAGTTCAATTTGAATCTTTAATTTTCCGTTTTGGTCATTGAACTTTTCAAAATTCAATTTTAGTCCCGTTCCATTTCGATCCCTGAAGTTTTAAACAAAACTTAAAATGGATCCTTAAAAGAAAATTTGTTTACTTTTCTTTTTTTTTAAAAAAAAATTATCATCTTTCTCTATAAATTTAATAAATATATTCCCATTTCGTCTTTGATTGTATTAAAATTATTAACATTATTGAATAATTTGATTAATATTAACTCCAAATTTAGTATAGGGATTACTTTTAAGTTTTTTTTTTTTTTTTTAATACAAGAACTAAAATTAAACTTTTGAAAGTTCAAAAACTAAATCGAACAAATTTCAAAGTTTAAAAACTATAATTAGCCTTTTATAAGTTTAAGAACTAAAAGTGAAAAAAATTCAAAATTGAGGATACTTTACAACCAAAAAAAAAAGAGTCTACTACTCCATTCATTACCATAGTTGTATAGAAACGTATTTTTATAGATTAGAGGGGATTGAAACTATGTTCAAATGATAGAAATCAAATGTGTAATTTAATTATATATTTTTCAATCATATTGTTGCCACGACTTATAAATAAAAAGAAGAAAAGAAAGAAAAAATTGATTAAAAATGACGTAGAGTAGAAGATCCGGTATTTCTCATGCAAAATCCCACTCCTTTTGAGTAGAGTATTAATCAATCACTCTTTATCCATAAAACATTATTATTATTATCCACAAAATACATATATTTTATTACCTTCTTTTTCTCTCCAACAAATAAAGCTTAATACTAATCAATTAAACTTAATACATACATTCTTTCTACAAATGTAAAATTAACTCAAACTTTAGTACCTCATTTTTAATATTATAATGTGATTTATGTACACCCAAATGATACCAAAATTTGTAAATAATAATTGAAAAAAAAAAAAAAAAAAAAGAGTTGTCGGCCGTTTTAGGAATATGGTGGTCTGAATTTGTGTGTCAGAGTTGGCGTGCTTTGTCTTTTGAATGTTGGAGTTTTCGTCTGCTTTGTTTACCACTTTCAAATTCTAGCCCTCTGTTTTTTTTCTTAAACAAATCACTCTTTTTATTCATTCTTTTTTAATCACTATGAAGATGGTGAATACTTTTTAATAAGGATGTACATGGTCGAAATTAGGTAACCTTTTAGATTAATCTAAAATTTTGATTGGTCAATCTCTCAATTTACTCAATCTATTCTATATATTTTGGATTGTCATATTTATCTCATATTTACTCTTACTCATAGTTCATGAATTCGTAATAAAAAATGAAGAAAAATAACATAATACCAAATTTAACATGTTCATATTGATATATGCTCCTTACCAATATGTTAAAAACATATTTTAATAATTAATATATATATTGCTAGTTCATGTTGGATTGAATGAATAAGACTTATCTCTTTTTTAGTATAAATTGTGAGAGTAAGACCACAAACTTGAATAAATTAGAGTTAAATATCAATTTTAAGAATCGAAATTATGATCGAAGGATTGAACTAAATTATCACAAAATAATGAAATGAACATATCATCGATTCTTTGGATATCTCCAAAACTTATCTAACTCAAAGAAAATTATATAATTATAACATAATTCAATACAAGAAAAAGAAAATTGTAATCTAACTCAACATTTATGGATTGAGTTGTATAGTCCAAATTATTGGTTCTAAATTTTTTTTTTGTTCTTTAATGCCCCCATCTCTCTTTTTCTACTTTATGCCCTGAATTAATGCACCATCAGTTCACTTTCTTCATAAAACCAAAAAAGAAAAAGAAAAAACAACAACCAACCCTTCTGCTTTCACTTCTCTTCCAATTATTACAGGTAAATTTCTCAACCCATTACTCTTATGGACTAAATTTTTGTCTTTAGATTACAGCCATTTCGCATCGTACCGTACTGATTATCAAGTCCATTTGTGGATTCCTTTTCTTTCTTTTTTTTCCTTTTTCTTTTCTGTGTATGGTTTATGTTCATTGTTGTCCTTGAATTTTTCTTCGGTTATTACTGATTTTTCTTCGGTTATTACTGATTATTCAAAGTTCTGCGCCGCTGCTTTTATGGGTTTTCTATTCCCTCTTATTTTCTTTGAATTTTGAGCTCTGTGGGGGTAAAAAATGGAGGCAAATGCTGGCTTAGTTTGGTTGTACCATTTTGAAACTTCACTTTTTCTTGCTTTATGTTCTGAAATTCGCTATGCCCACTTCACATTTTGAGCTCAATTTCTCAATTAACTCTAAATCCTTCACCTTTTGTTTTTTGCCTTTATTTGCTGAACTATATGTTTTCATGGTATTGTTTTATCTTTTGGGGATAAGAATTTTGGTAGTTCCATGTATTGGCAGAAAAGACAGAAGTCTTGGCTTTTGGACATGTTCTGAATTTGTGTATATTTCTTCGGATTGCGTGTATATGTTTTTATGAACGTGTACTGAGATCTATCTATACATTTTTTGTCGTGGTTGATATATGTGACTGTTCGAGCCCGCGTGCACTTCAACTATTGTCACGGGACATATGTCAATGAAATTCATAGAAAATTAATTCTTACGTAGGTGACCAACATGGATTTGAACACGTCATCTTATACATTATTTTAAGACAAAAGTCTCTTCCCTACACATTGTTTCTGTCTACGTGAATCTTTGATCAACGACAAAATGATGAAGACAGCTCCCTTTTTAGTATATTCTATTTCTTCTCCACATGCACTTTCTTTAACCAGCTTTCTTCCACCGTTCTCAGTGTTCACTGAGCTTAAATTTGAGTTTTTGACTGAGTAACATTCTTGAATTCTCTAAATAGATCTGATATTTGTGAAGTTCTCAATCAGATGTCTTGTTAATTTGTGGAGCTGAGTAGATGGGAACCTGTTTATCTACTGGAAATCAGAGTGGACCAAATGGAGAGAGAGTTTTTGGATCCTGTTTGGGGATGGAAAGAAAGAGAACATTCTCAGATCATATTTTTGCTCTGCAGCATTTGAATTCTATACCTAATAGACTTGTTTATAATGGGAAGACGAAAAATTCTTGCATTTTCACTCAGCAGGGTCGAAAGGGTATCAACCAGGATGCCATGGTTGTATGGGAAGTAAGTTCTTGTTTCTATTCTTGTTGGATTGTTTAGTTTCGTTTCGGTTTAAATAATGTTTGACAGCTAAAGCATTCATTTGTTAAGCTGATATAAAAAACACATGGTCATTTAGTTAAATCAATGAATCGGGATGGAAAGATTAAGAAGTTTTGATGTTCTGTTGTTTTACATGTTTCCTGATGAGAGGTTCAATTTCTCTAGGACTTCATATCAGATGGTGCAACTTTCTGTGGGATATTTGATGGTCACGGCCCTAATGGTCATGTCGTTGCACGAAAGGTTAGAGATGTTCTGCCTAGAAAGCTGGTGTCATTCTGGCAGTCATCTCAGTTGAAGAATGGTAGATCAGATAGGACTTCTTGTCTCGGGCGGAGTCGAATGAATTCAGCAGATAGTGAAGGGCAGGACATGGAAGGATCACAGGAGGATGAATCAAGTTCTTTATGGAGAAGAGCTTTCCTCAAAACATATAAAGTCATGGATAAGGAGCTCAAATCTCATTCCAAATTGGACTGTTTCTGTAGTGGCAGTACTGCAGTCACTCTAGTGAAGCAGGTACTTGTAAATTCTGCAAGTTTTGTACATGCTAAATCAGCTTTGGGTTTGGATTTGTTTTCTGTTTCTGTCGGTTTCTAATTTCGGTTCACCTACAGGGCTCAGATCTATTTGTGGGAAGTATTGGGGATTCCCGAGCAATTCTCGGATCTAAAGACAGCAGTGATTCCCTCATAGCAACCCAATTGACAGTAGATCTAAAGCCTGATTTGCCCAGTATGTCCAATCCATTGCTTTACTTTCATGAATGAATGTGTAATTCTAATTTGCTCGGTTGGTTTGCTCGTAGGAGAAGCTGAAAGGATAAAGAAGTGTAGAGGAAGGGTATTTGCATTGCAAGATGAACCAGAAGTGCCAAGAGTGTGGCTGCCATTTGACAATGCGCCTGGATTAGCCATGGCACGAGCATTTGGCGACTTCTGTTTGAAGGACTATGGAGTAATCTCTATTCCCGAATTCTCACACCACGTGCTTACAGACAATGATCTGTTTGTCGTCCTTGCTTCAGATGGAGTAACTTCCCTAATCCTCCTATCAATCACTTGAAAAGAACATTGTTTATGCTGCAGATAAGCAGAAGCAAGCCTGTGTTTGAATTTTATTTCAATTGTTTCCCCCTTGCAGGTTTGGGACGTTTTGAGCAATGAAGAGGTAGTTGAGGTTGTACATTCTGCCTCATCTCGATCCTCAGCAGCGCGAATGGTGGTGGACTCAGCTGCTCGTGAGTGGAAGCTCAAGTACCCTACATCGAAAATGGATGACTGCGCAGTCGTTTGCTTATTCTTGGACAGGAAAATGGATTTGGAATCAGAGAATGATGAACAAGCTTCTTCTGCAACTCCTCAAACCAATCAAATGGGTAACAATGCAGATTCAGACGAAGAGCATAGGTTCGAGCCAAGTTTGCAAAGGAACTATACGGTTCGATCATCGGAAGAAAAGGACCAAATTGGAGGATTAACTTCACATAGTGAAGAGAATGGAGAACCCATGTCTGCTGAAGATGAGAACTGGTTAGGATTGAAGGGTGTAACAAGAGTAAACTCAATGGTTCAACTCCCTCGATTTTCTTGAACTAAAACCTAAGTTGGAGAGGGTTGTGCTGCACAAGTCAATTTCTGATACCATTTTGTATCACTACAATGCAGAAAAACTTGGCTTTGAGCTTCGATGGAAATGAACAGAGAATGCATGATCTGTTATCAGTCTAATCATAAAGATAGCTGGTGACAAATGGTATGGATGGACTAATCTTCTTCTATTGTTTATATTAACAAGTTCATATGCCATTCTGATATTCCATTGAATGTGATTGAAAAAGTACATTGAATTTTGTCTAATTTAAAAACTCTCCAGCCAGTTATTTTGTATTGTAAATGAAAAATACCCATTTCTTCATTTGACATGAAAATTTACAAACAAATGAAAAGGCAGTAGTGTACTTAACTGCTGTCATGCAAGCATAAATGAAAGAAATATTTATAATCTCGTAGTTCCTGAAAATTTTCTATCTAAGATATTTGGAGTCAAGACACGACAGTTTTGTATTCAGCTTAAAATTTGCAGAGTAAATGATATATTTTAAAAGCAATGAATAATTGGTTCAAGCTACTCTATCTCAGTTTTAGAGAGAGACGAAGCCTCTTGGAGCTATGTGAAGGTCATGCATTAAGCCTCTCGGGTTTGTATTAGGGAATTTTGTGGAGGGGGAAGGTTAATTCCTTAATGAGTGTTCACCTTCTCTATTTTTCTTTGATAAGGTCTTACTCTACAGTTATAGAGATGGACGTCAGATTTTCCCACAAAGTTTATAATAATTAAAAAAAAAAAAAAAAACTCCTACATTAAAGGATATGGTAGTTTATAAAGCTTTTCAGTTGGAATGTCTTCCTTCCAACACAGTTTGGCACGAAGGAATTGATTTTAGTATAGGTTTGGCCTTGTTTTTTGTTCTTACCGTTACTGTGGTGTTTATGGAGATGAATTAGTATATGGTGGAGAATATGTTATAATGATTTTTAGTTTAATTAAGTAGCTTGTTTACAAAAAAAAGAACTATCATGTGTTTCTCACACGATTATTTAGAAAGCAATGAAACTAAAGTGTGTATCCAAAATCCAAGAAAAAAAAAAGTGATAAGAATTAAAGACAATCAAATTGGAAGACAAAAAGAAAGAAGATATACACACATTAATAAAACGAAAGTTAACCTTTTTGAGATAAACAAATCTTGTTTATTCAACCAAAGCGGCCGTGATAAACATAGTAGGTGGTTTCACATGGCTAAAGCACAGAGCCACACGCTCACAGCTCACCCAAGTTATGATGATAGTTGCAGATTTCAGTGACCACAACCCAAATAGCCCCACGAGCCACTCAACTCAAGATCATATACATCTTCCCAATTGTGAGATTGAAGCACCCACCCATATTTCCGGCTGCCATTATCTCTTTACTCGTGATCTCAGTTATTGTGAGTAAATCATTTGCCCTCCAAATCACTGTTCTAATTGCACAAACAACTTTGATATTCACATCTATCTGTTCTTTAGATTTTTTCTTCCTCCATTGTGTAGTCTTCTATTACAGAAAATGGCACAGTATTTTTAACCTTCTGTCTTAAAAACTGTTGAGTAACACCCTAAAAGTTGTTGGTTTTTATTAGTGAAAGCGAGTATGGTGGTGATCGAGATTCGTCTTTGTTTTCGTCTTTTGTGGAGAGGAGTTAATTGATAAAGAAAATTATATCATAGCAATCATGTTGGGAATACAAACAAAGTGTAGAGTCTTACATGGGTTAAATAAGGGATAGATCATGGCTAGATAAGAGAAGACAAACATCTCCATTAGTACGAGTTCTTTTGGGTGAAACTAAAAACAAAGTCATGAGGATTTATATCAAAATGGATAATATCATACCAATGTAGAGATTCCTCAAGAGTTTGTCGCCTCTTAACAAGGGGGTATAAGAGCAGTTTTCCATAACTTAGTCATGCCAGAAGAACCTTCGAGTGTGAAACAAAGAATTTGTGAACCTTAATGTGGTATGAATGATATGAAATAGTCATAATGAAAACCTGTGGTTGAGCTACCTGATGTGTGCTCAAGTGGGAGTGCTTCTAAATGTGCTCGTGATTGACCATCTGTGTACTCGAGTGAGGAGTTCTTCTAAAATGGTTGTCTCGTTGAGGGGTAGCAGTTGTTTATTCAAACGTAAATCAGTCGATTTGTGGTTTGAGTTGAGCTGGTGCTCAAGTCTAATTCGAAAAATGATCATCTAGTGATGGAGGCTTGTATGTGGTACTTTGTTCAAGGAGATGATCGTTGAAAATGCAAACTAAGTGTAGAGTTCCTTCTTCTTCATCACCAAACAAACCTTTTGATGTATTACTCACAAAATTAGATAAAATGGCTTACAGAACGATTACTTCTCTGCTTCCTATCTTCCTCCAAACCGCCGAGTTGAGTGTGGTCATTCCAAATCCTGGATTTGAAGTGCCAATCCCTGCCGATATGCAATGTTCATCAAGCAATAATCATCCGAATAAATCTGCAATGTTCATCAAGCTATTTGCAAAGTTGCAGCTGATTTTGCTGAAATAAAGTTGTTGTCTTTGATGAGTCAGTGCCTTAAGTGTCTTAATGTGGGTGGTAGAGGTCTAGTAATGAATTTGCACTTGTTGCACGATAATTAATGGTTTATTCAAGAAAAAAGGAAAAAAGTCCAATGTAAAATGTTTAGCAAGCATACAACAGTAATAGTAGAATCCAGTGAAGAAAATAATGATGATGTTTGTACTAGTTACACAGTAAATGTATGGCAAAACATTTATGAACTAGATCAAAGATATTTGCTCAATGTTTATCCCATCCATTGCATTTAGCAGAATCAAGATTAAGCAACTCAGGAAAACTGATACTATGTCTAATAAGACCACTGGGGCAAGTCTACCTAAATACCTCAATGCAAATCAGCAAACATAATTGATATTAATTAAAACAGCAAAAAGACAGGTGCAACTACAACCAGGAATCATTCAGAAAACCAAATTATGAACATGAATAAAACTGATACAACCTAGTCTAGATCCAACGCAGGTTCGTCCGTCATCGCCTTCTGCTGGTCTAGCCTTTCGACAACGACTCGACCCTCAACAAATCGGTGTTGGGAGGACCCCGAGCAAGCAGGAATAGTATTTCAAATGAGCAAGTTTTTTGATTTCCTCGTAACAAATGGTCCATTTATTGATGGGCGAACGACGGGGATTGAACCCGCGCGTGGTGGATTCACAATCCACTACATCTTTGTAGGTCTAAGAACCAAACGTGTAGTTCTAATTTACCTACATTTCTTTCACTTGTGCTATGATACTGAATTTAATATTCAAAAGAAGTCATTTAAGATTGGAGCAATAAATCTACTATTACTTTGGTGAGAACAGCAAGGTAGGGATCATGTCCAATTCCCAAATGTCAGAAGATAAAATCAGATACATTTCAAAAGAAACGCAGCATCTTTAAAAGCATTCCTCGATTTCCATTTACATCAATAGCCTTGATTGTGAGTCAAGAATCATATGAACAAGATAAAGCTACAAAACGGATGAAATTAAATAATTAAAAATAAATTTAAAAAAAAAAAAAAAAAAGATACATATTTGTGTTTTTGGGCCTCCTTCTCACGTCAATTTGGGCTTTGGGCCCATTACTAACCCAACTCGAGTGATTCATACGAGTGCCAAAAAAAATTCTGTTTCATCAAGTTTGGAGGGTCTAAATGATTGAACTCCTTTGGATGAAACAATCGTTAATATATTGCTAATGCAGTATCACAACAGTTCAACCAAGACTTAGGATATGTAGCACCACAACAATTAAGCCAAGATTCTGGAGCTATACCACAACAGTTCAAGGCTCTAGAAACGCAACAGGACAATAGTTCAATAAAGGCTCTAAACATAATAGCACCTCAACAGTTCAAACAAGACTTTGAAAACATAGCACCAAAATAATTCGACTAAGGCTCAGACAATGTAACACTTCTTGAAAACATGGCCATGAAAACTTAGCACCACAACAATTCAACCAAGCCCCGAAAAACGTAGCACCACTACTTGAAAACGTAGTACCACAACATTTCAACCAAAACCCTGAAAACGTAGCACCACAACAGTTCAACCAAGGCTCTAACAATGGAACACTTGAAAATATGGCTTTGGAAACTTAGCACCATAATAATTCAATCTAGGCAATGACAATGTTGCACCACTACTTAAAAATATAACACCACAACAATTCAGCCAAAACTTTGAAAACGTAGCACCACAATAGTTCAACCAAAGCTTTAACAACATAAGTTACATAACACCACTACTCGAAAATATGGCTCTAGAAATGTACCACCACAACAATTCATCTAAAACCCTGAAAGCGTAGCACCACTACTTGAAAACATAGCACCACAAGAGTTCAACCAAAACTCAAAAAATGTAACACTCCCAACAGTTGAACTCAGGCTCATCTCCATACCATGAAAGGAAATCTTATGGTCAAGATGGCCTTCATTTTAGAGGTAGAAGAGTTGGGGGTCAAACGTGATGAAACATTTAGTAGTTTTATATGAGTTGGTTGCATTTGTTCAATTACTACATTATGATTTAATTTATCATGTAACGCCCTTCCACCAATCCTGGTTAGATGAGTATTCTGAAGTTTGTATTTCAACCAATTTATGAAGGGGTTTCTTTCTTTTAACCACTTGGTGGCTTCATTGCCACATATTACTAAATGAAATATTACAAATCAACTAAAGAGGGCGTCGTTGTGCAATTGATTTGACTGGAAATTGATTTAAGAATCATAGAAAAACATGTTGAATCTGAGGAGACAATACTGGGTAATTAAGTTTGAAGTAAATTGGAGGTCCTATCCAGATAGGAAAATTAAAATGAGTTAAGAAGAGCCTCAAGCTTTTGAATTTCTAGTGAAGTCAATGCAGGTCTGGCAGCTGCAATCTGAGAAGCGGCATGTCTCGCACCCAAAACACACACACGATGTGCAACCCTTACAAGTCGGCGAACGAGTGCAGCCTCTATAAACCTTCCGACTTGCTCTTTCTTCTTCATCATCGCATGTTATTCTGCGACAAAGAAAATCGTTTTGTGCTGGTTAGTGTACATGTATATAGCTATACGTATAAGCATCAAAGTTTGAACATTGTGTGCAGTAAGTTCATGCACCAGGCTAGCTAGTTCAATTTTGATTTGCTGCGAACTCCTTGAATTCTGGAATAAAGACTGACACTTAGAGGTCTAAATTGGAGGCCTGAATAAACATATGCAAGAAACATTTTTTCTTGATTTAGAACCCGAGTGTCAGAAGAGGGAAGTGGCAACTGATCATACCGTGCCATCAGAAATATAGCCACTCAACTCAAGGAACAGATAAGTAACTATCATATATTCACTTGTATGTAGAATACAAACATTCCCTCATATCTAATCTTAATGTTATAGATAGCATTACTTGGCCGCTAAATAATCAGTCATCATCAATTAGCAATGGCTAAAGTGCCGAATTGATGCACTATCCCTCGTCGGGTTTTCTTCATTTGTTCCCTCTATTCAGATAAAGAAGGAATCTGTGCTCATTCTGAAGTTTTTGGGATTCGCCCAATCCATTTGGCCATGGACCGCGAATCTTCTCCACACACCTCATTATCTCGTGCTGAATTTGGATGTCTCTTCCTATCCCCTTCCCTCTACTCCAATTCTGATGGAGTTTTCTCAGTATATGAAACCCTGCCTGAATGTGTAGCTGATTCATGAGTTGATCCTTCGGATGTGCCTGACATCTCCTCTTCAGACTATAAGTTGGATGTTCAACATCCAGAGATAATCGATATGTATTTACCGTATTATTTCATTGTATAAGAGGCTCAGAACCTGGCTCAAAACCTTGTAACACTTTCGTCTTATCAATGAAAATGTTTTCGTTTCATCTTTATTTTTGTTGTCCCAACCAGTTCAGCCTCACCAAAATAAATTAAGTCGACACAGAAAACCCATAGGATATTAAATCATGGAAGCTACTATAGATATAGATCGAACTAACGACCACTACGCCAGCTAGGCCAAGATGGTTTCAGACCTCTCGTTTTAAAGAAAAAAAGATATAAGGATCTAATCTCGTCACTGGTAAGATCCTAAACTGCATCAAGATTCCAAGTCCAAAGGAATACTATTATTAGAAGAGAAATTTTGAAACAACATCCTATCTCAACCTGAATCTCATCAAGTTATAAGGAAACGATGCCATAAGGTATAACAAGAGTATGATTCCAACTACAAATATTATAGTTTCGTATAGAATTTGAAGAGAGCAATAAGAAAGAGAACAAGAAAAGAAAAGTGTAAAAGGGATCAAGATCATTTGATTCATCAGCAAAATCAGACTATAAAACAGCTAAGCCATGAGATGGGCCTGAATATTGGCAAAGTCTTTTCTTCTCACTCCGACATGTTAAACTTATATCATCAGCTAATTGAATACAATTCAATATCCAAGCATGCAAAAGATTAATCAAGATGTTGAGAAATTATAAATCCATACAGAAGAATATCTATATAAACAATACCATATGAAATATACGGTCCAATGGAAATTATGATGGCTAGTAGAGCTAATATAGAAAACATGCTAACTCTTTAAACATGAAATACAACATTCAAACCTACTGTGTGTAGAACTGTCGAATATGATCATAAACAGTATACTGATAAGAAAGAATTCATTCTCTAGATCTCTATATATAAGAATAATAAATCAACGAATGACAAAGCTAATAACATTTGTATGGAATCAAGCATGGGTTATATGATATCAAGAGTTTAGAATAATCAAATAGAGACATACTTATCATAAGGCCAATCCGAACACTTCCAATCCATATCTGCTAAGACATGATCATGATAAGTCCGACATTCTTCCTTCAGCCGCAGACGGAATCTACGCTCCTTGCTGCAACTACTACAGCGAACAAATTCATCACGATGAAAGACTCGTCCATTTTGGGATCTACTTGAACCATTACCAGTTTTTGATGACTGGTTGTAGTATTTGAGTAACACCGTCTTATAAAGTGGAACCTTTTCCCCATTAACTATGACCCATATATTGTTCTTCCATTTTCTAGCTGTCTCTCTTCCAGAATGTTTTTCAAATGCAGCAGGTGTCAACTTTCCTAGTGTTCAAATCACCAAAACCATAAAATAACTAAATAAATAAAGGGTGATTCTAGACTAGTAATTAGAAATGTAGGAAAATGCAATCTAAAAACACATTGGAAATAGCATCATATGAGTATATACATTATACAACAAAGAGAATCTTCCTGGCTGTGTAAAGCAGAGTTGAAAGTCAATCTGCTGCAGTAGTCTTATGGAATTATGTCCAAAAGAACCAAGTATCTCAATTGCAGTTTGAAAAAATTAAAGGAATCTAAATGGACAAACCTTCTAATGATGTTATACCAACAGAATTACTACCTAAAGCTAGATGGTAACATAAATTGCAAGTTTTTCTCTAGTTAGAAAGCACTAAACTTTCTGATATTAATCTCACACAATAGTACATTATATCCTCAACGTCCTAGCTTAAAAATAATCAGATATCGGCGGTAGGATTCACTCGAGAAAATATCATCACTGCTAGTACTCCATACACTTAGTTGCCAAGAAGAGCAAAAATTTAGCTGCATAAGTGTATGCTCATGACCAATAGATCATGGGTTCAAATCTCCCACCCATGGCTGAACTAAAAAAACTACTCCATATTCAGCATGGATTGCATCATAATTGGAAAGTTAAAAACACTGCATATACTGATCAAAGATAAATGGAGATTCAGATTGAGTAGTGTTTTCAAGTAGAAACAAAAACAGATTTAAAAAAAAAAAGTAGAAACCAAGACAAAAGGTAAAATAGATGAGCAATACTTAGGTAAGGGTAGGTAAGTATTTTGGAAATACTTACTCACTTTAGAGCCACATATTTTTTATTTTTTTAAAAAAAATTGGTTTTGATTGATGGAGAGAAAAATGCTAAAGTGGAGAGAGAAATGCAAAAAAGTAAAAATGTGTGGTTGTAAAGGTGGAAATACTTACCCACCCTTACCTAAGTATTGCTCAAAATAGATTACCCTCGTCAAGAAGAAGTCAAAAACCAATATGAAACATCCATGTAAACAAGAAGGCTAGTAATCATACGACTGATACAACATCTTACTCTGCCAACACAAGGAATGGATATTGAATGGATGTTGAAATCAAATGAAAAACTAAGGCCCTGCTTGATGACTATTTGGTTTTTTGTTTTTTGTTTTTAAAATTTAAGTTTATTTTTACTCAAACTTTCTACGAAGTGTTCCATCTTTCCTACAATATATTTATCATTCCTTTAAAAAGTAGGGAAATGCTAATCAAATTTCAAAACAAAAATAAGCTTTTGGAAGCTATTTTTATTTGTTTTCAAATTTGGATTTTGTTTCTAAAAATATAGGTAAGATGTAGATATATCCAAATAAGAAAAAACATATGGTAGATAGTTGTTGTAGGCTTAAATTTCAAAAACTAAAAACTAAAAACAAAATGATTATCAAACTGAGCCGAAGTAAACAATCAAAATAATGCATGAGCTACAACCCTAAGCGCTCTAAATCAACAAGACCTAGAAAACCAAAACAAGCCACAGCATCATCTTCGAGTAGCAAGTTACTTCATTCGGTCAGACAAAACAGCATACATTTGAACTGTATAAACGTCGATATAAAGAGAAGAGAATGCAGAGCAAAGAAAGTGTTATGAAAATCAGAAACAACTGTCAAGAAACAAGAGACAAACTACGGCTATTTATATGGTTCGCTATCGGTGTGTTAGGAGATAACGGAGCTAGGGAGAGAATTTATACAGTCCCCTCTCATAAAATCTTAATACAACATATCATCCAATACATAAAGTTTAATACAAAAACATAAACTCAATCACATATTTCAAAGGCATATTTCAACAGGAAGCAATGGTAGCAAGACCTCGATTAAGTAATGGTCAACATAGTTCAAAGTCATATCTAAACAGGAACCAATGGTAGCAATTGACGAAAGAAACTAAAAGCCATCAACGTAAACCCCATTTGAACAAAAACTCAGGACTAAAACTACACAACCCCAACATGCAAGAAATCCAAAACCATATAATGTCTCGAAAACAGAAAAGATTCTGCAGAAACTCAAATATACACGCATTTAACATGCAAAATAGCAGACATCCATTCCAAGGAAAAGCGAGACAGAGAAATGGAAATAGAAGAAGAGAGAGAGAGAGAGAGAAGAAGAAGAAGAAAAAAGAGACCTTCCTGACAACCAGGGGTGCACTCGCAGGTGATTTCAAGTTCACCATTAACAAAAACCCTAAGCCTCCCAACAGCATCACCATATCTATGGCTAGTGCATCCACAAGTAACCTCAATATGGTCTCCACTTCTCTTAATCCCACTCATCTCATTAAGCTCCTCCTCGCTAAAAACAGCCAACCCCATTTCTCTCCCAACTCCATTAGCCATTTTCGCCCAAAAAAAAAAGCTTCCTTGAATGAAAACTCAGCAAACCCACAAGTGAAATCGAAGAAAAACCCCCCAAAGAATCACTCGCTAAGAACTGAAAAATGGGTTATTGGGGAAAAAATGAAAACTTTTGAGAAACCCACCAAAAGTTTCAAAAGTTTCAATCAGTTGGAGAAAAAGAGTTGAATAAAAGAGCAAAAGTGAAAGATGGGGCTGAGTGAAAGAGTGAGCTGGCTGTATCAGAAAATCAAATGTCGTGGGGCGAAAGTGTGGGGGGGGGGGGGGGGGCGTCTAAAAACCCATTTAC
>JBBMKA010062871.1:23483-49690 GCA_037833695.1 Sechiopsis laciniata
CCCCCCCCCCCCCCCCCCCCACACAAACCTATTTGCATGATATGACATTAGAGAAAAGGACCTTTTCTTCATTTCAAAGCGCCCTTATTTCGGATGAACAGACGAGCTTCATCGAGATGCGTTTTCTTTATATATAATTAGGCACTTGCTCATTATTATCCGTTCTTCTCCCTATTTTTTTCTTTTAAAAAACAGTCCATTTATAAAGGGCCACACGCAAGAGCCAAACAATCTTCCAATATCCGTTGTTTATAATCATATGAGACAGAAGATTTCACTCAAAAAATTAGTAGTAATCTCGTTCAAATTACGAAAAGAACAAGACCAGCAAAGATCATAATCAATAATGAGAGGCTTAGTTAGGAGATGAGCCACTCTATTATTGACTCTCTTAATTACAAAAGTTAAAAGAAGTAATACGAACAATGGAGGACAGCTCCTTAATGTCACGTAAGACGTTATCGCGTGTTATTAATGTGGTTACATCTTCACCTATTGATTTGTTGTGGTCTCTTTGTTTAATTCGTTCTCAAGCTGCACAGTTTTCAGGAAACGTACTTTAGCAGCTGATTACCTCTTTTCGAAATGTTCAAACCAAGTTTCACACTACGCGAGGGTACTTATATTAATCAAACTTACCAATTCTATTGATTATAATTTACAGTCCCTCTTTTGAATCATCTTATACCAAAAATTTGCGGATTCAGATCACAACCCACGATGCCATTTACCTTAAACTTTAAGCATTGTTTTGATAACTTCATTTTTTAAGGTTTTTATCTTCAACTTCAAGACAGCATTCAAGCTCAAGAGAAACACCTGCCCTCCATTTTCTGACCCACAAACTGAAAAATGTGTGTATTTGCATTATAAGACACAGAAAATCAGTAACGAGCAATAAAAAGAGTAGAGTGCTTGTGACATATTGAAATTAAGAGGTTACAGGTTTAAAAAAAAAATCTCTATTCAAAAATATTGTTGAACTAAAAAAAATCAGTAACAAATTAGTTTTGGGGTCATCAAAGCCAGTTTTTTTTTGTACTAATTTAAGCTTCTATTTTTATGATGGTGGTCCCTTCAAAAAAATTGATTTTATAATTTTGTTTATTGTATATGAATATAGATTACAGTCTTATTTTAGTTTTGGGGTCATCACAGCCCTGCATTTTCTGACCCAGAAACTGAAAAATGTGTGTACGTACTTGCATTATTAGACACAATAAATCAGTCACAAGTGAAAAAAAAAATACTCCAGTGACATTTTGTAAGAGATTATATATTCAAAAACTCAACTCTTAAATGTTGTTGAAATTCTTTTTTTTTTTTTTTTTTTTAAAAAAAAGAAAGAAAGAGGGAAGAAGGAGAAGAAGAGAGGTAACAAGTAAGCTTTGAGGTCATCAGACTCAGTTTTTTGTGTTTCTCTACCAATTTATGCTACTATTTTGATGATGGTGGTCCCTTCAAAAAAATTGAGTTTGTAATTTTTTTTTATTATTGTATGCTAATTTAGACTATACCCTTATTTCATGATGAAGTGATTTCTCAATATAATTTAAATTTTGTCATCCCAAAATAATTTTTTAGATCCTTTCTTGTCATCAAGATTGAACTTATAATCTTTAATCATCAACTCTCTTTTGATAGTTAAGTCAATTAATTAATGATGGTTGAAAATAAATGAATTCAAGTAAAATGGAAATGGTTGAGTTCAATGCATGGAATGGTGAATGATGAAAATATCCTCATTAGTTAGCTGCATTCTACATAATATTAGTGATGTCTCCTCAGATGAGCTCATTTTCTATCCTATACAGCACAAAAAAGTAACCTTTTTTCTTCAACAATTCATCATACAATTATATATACTTTTTTTTTTTTTATCGACAATGGGTTTGTTTGTTTTCATGCAGTTGCCCTGTAGCCTTGTCTTGGGCTTTGCCATTGATCTTTAAGAAATTTGGTATTTATGGTGTTTTTTTTTACGACCCGTCTCTCTAAATTTGGAATACCACTAACTCGTCCTTAAAATGAAACTTTGAAATAGGCTTTAAAACTAGAAGTGAAATTGGAGCTTGTCCCTAAGTAACAGTATTTATGGTGCATATGATGCCCTGTGGCTCTGTTTACACATGAAGCAAAATGCACAAATTCTTTTTTTTTTTTTTTATGAAACAAATGCACAAATTCTTTCACCCTCATTAATTACTATGATCCTTTTACCTTTTTTTATCTGATGTGAAACTAATCATTACGGTTGAGATTGACCAGTATTATCAGATCTCAACTCTAAAACTGATTGATTATGGAATATTGGTTTTCATAGTTGATACTGTTTGCTGCAACAAAGCCATCCCACAGCCCACATTTGGAGCATTCATCATTTTCAGTGATATGAAAAATCCCTTTCCTTTATAAACATATGAATTAAAGGATTTCATGTGATGATCCATATATTGTCTCGGTTGCGCCTTTCTCGTTATTATTTTGTTTCACCTAATCATTTTCGGTACTTCGTATATATATAAAATTATTTCTCTTTAATCATTCTTAGCACCTCAAACTTTATTTATAATCATTCCATTCATCTTGACGTAAGCAATCACTTTTCTCCATAATTATTCTTTTCTTATTGTTTTTAGTAAACTTTGTTTCATATTTTCCTATCCCAAAACACCACAAAGTGGTTTTCTTTTTTTGCCTCACCTCAGAATGTGAGTTATATAAGACTGAAAGTTGAAACAATGACTGGCTTTGCACGAGGAAGTTGGTGCCACCTACAAATTAAAAAAATGGATTCTTTCTAACAAGAATAATAGCTTAACGACATTAATATATATTTATAATGGGTTCGAATCCCTCTACACCTTATTATTGTAACCTAAAGTTGTAAGTTGCTCAGGGCATTGGTGTATATGGAATTTCAAGTTGCAACCTTTTTTTTCTAATGTTTTTTTTTTTTGTTTTTTGATTCTTTTGCATTAAGCTGACAGAAAGTACAGAAAAGAGCAGCCTTTACAGGGTTTGATTTGAAGCAGACAGATGCTAATGGGTTAGGCTGAAAAGAAAAGATTAGAGACTTTTGTGTTCACTCACTTACCAAAGGACTTGGAATCATCTTTCTATATGCATTAATTGCCATTAGTGTCAAACTTGGTTTCAAAAAAGAAAAAACAAAAAGTGCCAAACTTCAATTATTCACTCTTTTCTCGTCCCCACAAACGTTTGTAAATAAGATCATTAACATTTTGGAGATTGACTTTGCTGGAATTGGTATTGGAATTGATATTGAAAAGATAATTTAAGTGAATTAGATTGAAGTGGAAGAATTTAAGATAATTAAAATTTGAATTTTGGAAAATTGAAGTAAATTGAGTTAGTTTTTTTTTTAAAAAAAAATCAAGTTTCAATCCCCAATTTTGAAAATCTAGTCTTTCTTAGGACCGTTTAGGACATCAATTATTATTTGAGTAATGATGGTTAGTTCATTCAAAATTTAAAACCCCAATAATATTTATGGAGTAATGAGTAGTGATTATTTGCATAATTACTATCCATCTCAATCATTTTTAAAAATGTTCCATAGTTATGTAGGTCCTTCATCTAAATTTTTTTTTTAATCATTACAAGCACCATACAAACAAAAATAACACATGTAATCATTCCTTGCATTTAAATAAAGACAATGATATTTTATGTTTTGTTTCAAGCGTGGAATGGATTTATGATCAAGTAATTAAAAGATTACTGATCATTATCATTATCACCACTTCTTTACGGTTTTGGAGGTCACTTTTTTTCTTTGGATCGTTTTGTGTATATTAGTCAGTATTTTATTAGTAGTTGTAATCCCCAATTTTCATCAAAACTCACATTTTGCAGTGTTGAAGTTTTTAAATTGGTCGTTTATGTTGGGACCTTTCACTCCCATATATAAAATAGACAATTTGATGGGTGATGTTGATCTATTTAGAGTTATTTTTATTAGTGGCTCTTCAAGTTATGGCAGGTCTCAATCCAACATGTGAACTATGATAAAAGATCTTGTGATCTCTTATATTTATTCTCCATTGTTGAGGAAGTTATTTGTCTGTCGTATTATTATTAATGAAGGTTATGATTTCAAAAAAAAAAAAAAAAAAAAAGTTCCAAACTCCAACTTGCTTCTCCAAGCTTTCTTCAAAAATCCCAATGTTGCTTTTTAAAACTTTCGAAGTTCCGTCCAATTATTTTTGAGACGTTAAAACTTCATAAGTGAAAAAGGAGAAAAAAAGGAAAAATTATATTTTTAGTCCATAGTTTCAAAGTTTTAAAATTGAACTTTTTATCCATTTCATTAATGATCACATGTAGTAATGGTGCGTTTTTTTAATTTATTTTTATATTTAAAAAAAAAAAATTTTAATTCACATAAAAATTAAAATAATCGCTTCATCAAAATATTGAAATAGTAAAATTTTTCTATCATTAGATGGCAAACAAATAATTTTTTTTTTAATATTTTATTTATAAATAAATTTATATGACATCTAATGATTGTCATATATACAAATTGTAGGACTCCTTACATGTTTATAGTGAAAATCATATATAACTTAATATTTTTATTCTCTCAAAAATTAAACGTGAGTATTATTAAAGTGATAAAAATATTCAATATTTAATGTAGAAACCAAATTAAAAACAAGTCTTGTTTTTAAAAAAAATTAAAAACAAGTCTTTAAAACTAAAAATTAAAAACGTATTTTTCCCAACCAAAAAAAATGAGGGGGCAAATTTGAAAGGTGGAAATTTGGGTTGTTTAAAAAATAAATCCAAAACCCTAGAGTCTGTTTTGTGCACGCAACCCTAGGCAGCCCCAACTTGTCCACCATTATTCCTCCTCCTCCTCCTTCACGCAAAGCAAGATCGCTAGACTACGGTGGCGACGTCGTGTCCCGGCGCTGGAACCTCCGTTCAGTGCCGACGTTCGGTCTCCGGCGGTTGTTCCTTCTGAGATTTCTTTTTTCTTTTTTTTTTATTGCGGTTTTCTTGGATTTCAAACTGACCCACTAATTTTTTAATTTGTTTAACTATGTACCCCTTTT
The DNA here is from genome assembly GCA_037833695.1 of Sechiopsis laciniata. Classification (NCBI taxonomy): domain Eukaryota; kingdom Viridiplantae; phylum Streptophyta; class Magnoliopsida; order Cucurbitales; family Cucurbitaceae; genus Sechiopsis; species Sechiopsis laciniata. The sequence goes on from JBBMKA010062871.1 coordinate 28,568, forward strand.
TAAAAAAAAGGAATTATGTACCCACTTTGATCCGACCTCAATAACACGAGTTTTAAGTATAGCTATTAGAAGATAAGAGGAATAGTTCAATATATATATATATATATTTCTTTTCTTTTTCTTTTCTGATTATTATTAAGAGATCATAAAGAGTATTGTGTTGTTGAAGTTATAAAATAATAATGTCAGTTACTCAACGACATTAATTTACACCCAATAATTAAGAGGTAATAAAAAAAAATTCCTAAACAATAACCTGTTAGAAGTCTTTAAAGCAGAGAGGTGAAATAGAGAGAAATTATTCTCTTCTTTCTTCCACTTGGTAACCACATTTTACTCTCAGATTTTTCACTTGTATCATATATTTTATTTTTTATTGTTTTTCTCGTGATTATTTTCTTCCTTCCAATATAAATAATGATCATTTTTACCATCATTATCTTCATCTTAAATATAAATAATCATTCTCTTTAATAATTATTTTTTCGTTAATCAATCTCATCCATATTTACTCTCCCTAATTTTTATTTTCATTCTTTTTGCTCCCAGTTGATTGTGGTTTTAAAAAAAATAAGAGTGAAACTTACATACTTGTTGGTAAGTATGGTGAACCACATATTTTTTACTAAAAGAAAGAAAAATATTTTATGAAAAGATAGATTTAGCATATTTTAAAATATTTTTCTCTCTCTTTGATCAAATATGTGGCTCATGTGTTGGTACTTGTGAACATCACACCTACCCAACAAGTAGGTAAGTTTTTCTAAAAAAATAAAGTCTATATACATTATTGGATTTTTATAGTTTTGTATTATAAAAATTTTAAAATAGTTTTAAAGATTTTGTTTTGCTTTTAAGAATTCCGTTTTCAAAATAAAAACATATTTTTTTAGAGATTGAAAAATATAAAGATGGAAGTTTTTTTTTTATTTTTTTGAAACAGGGTAATCATGCCCCGTCTTTAGGCCAGACACTAAGAAACATAAAAAAAAAATGGAGATACTAAAGGTGTCTACAAATTATTGTCACAAATGAGTTCAATCCATAATCGCCACTTACTTATAAATTAAGATTTTCTTGACATTTAAATGTTGTAGGGTTGGACACTATGTCACATAACATTGGTTGAAATGTGCATAAACTGGCTCGAACAATCGCGGATATCTTATCTTAATATTAATGTTTAAAGTGTGGCTTGTGATGGAGAATCATATTAGGACTATTTTGTCTAAGAGATTCTCTGTAATTTCTAATTTGTCATCAATTACTTATTTATTCCAATTAATTCATTTTGAAATGACCTCAAATCAAAGTAAACCCATGTAGCCTTACAAAAATTGCACTCACACAAATTTGCTAAAGAAATACTTATAAATGTAAGTATTAAATATTTATTTCCACATTTATTTCATTGAAGTGTGAAGGAATGTTTCTTTTTCTTTTCTTTTTTCCTTTTTCTAAAGTGAATGTTCTTCCTCTTATTATTATTTTTGGAATTTTGCATGTTTAATGAAAAATAGCAAAGTATTTTCATTCATAGCACAAAATTAAAACTAATTCATTTATAATAGAAAATTCAAATTGAATTCTATCACTGATAGAATTCAATCACTATATACTCATTCTATCACTAGTTGAGTTCTATCAGTGATAGAAATTAATGTGTAATAGATAAATTATTTTAGAAATTATACTGTAAATATAATATAAGAGGTTAAATAGATTGCTGATGACAAATTTCCTATTTTTTGTGTAAAATAATATAGGGGTATTCGAAGGAAGCCAGATGAGCATTGTTATAGTGAAATAGTTCTCTTACTCAAGTTTGTGCATTTTTTCCATAATCTATTTTTCAATATGACTATATTTTACTTACCATTATTTTTTATTTTCTCTATCACTTTTTATATTTTCCATATTTCCTATTTTATTCTCGTAATAACTATTCTCTTCACTTCCTTAATTTTATCATCATATAACTATTATCGCCACTTGCAAATATGGATAATCACTTTCTTCCTATTCTTCTCTTAATTTTTATTATAAAATGAGGAGGAGACAAGCTCATTTTCAAAAACTAAAAAACATAAAGTTATAAACAAAATTAATCCGTGGAAAGAATATAAGGTAGGATTAACCTTGCTTACGGTTCGTTTGGAGTTATTTTCTTCCAAGAAAAATCTATGGACCTCTCTAATAAAATATTGCTATGTAAAGTATGTTGGTTCATTCACTTCATCTTTTTTTATTGAAAATTCTAAGTAGATAGCTTGAATTATTTGACACAAAAATAGTTTATTATTATTAGTCTTTTAAGAAAGGAGTAATACTTATCTAAGAAGGATAAGTATTTTGGAAAATTTGCCTAGCTTAAAATCACATGTTTCTACTTAAAAAAAAAAAAAAAAAAAAAAAGACTTTGATCGATGGAGAGAGAATGTTAAAGTGAAGAAATAAATGCAAAAAAATAAAAATATGGAATTTTAACAGTGAGTAAGTATTTCCACCAAGTATTGCTCTTAAGAAAAATTAGGACGAGTGCTATTAGCCACCATATACCATAATTTTTATATATCTTATTACTTATCATTTATAGCCACTCATAAAAATTATGATAAAATTTCTAATTTTTTTAAACAAGTCATAAATCGTCCATAATTCTCTAAAAATCAATGTAGAAAAATCATTCAATGAACAGTGTCTGCTAAGACTTGAGAGAGTTCCAACCTTACCAATTACTGTTCCAGTAACTGTTAAATTAAGACTGTTTGCCTTTAATATATGAGTAATATTTGAGTTCTTACCAGTAAGAACCGAAGCCCTCCTTACCTTTTATGTGACACATTTGTGACCACAAAATTTTTCTTTTCTTTTTCAAATTTTCCTTAACCCAAAAACAAAAAGTAAATTTTGTAGTCATAAATGTGCCAATAGAAGGTAAGGAGGGCTTGAGTCCTTACCGATAAGAACTCAAGTATTACTCTTAATATATATATATATATATATATATATATATAATTTTTTTTTTTTTGAAAAATGTTTGCCCTTTAATGTATGATATTTTATTACAAAAATAATAAATAATTACTGTTACTGTTACTGTTATAGTAACGGTTATAAATCCGTACAAAGAGTAATAGGCATAATATAAATCCCCAAATCCCCTATCCTACCGAAACAAATTGTTATAAATCTGTTAAGTTGCCGTTTTGGTATCGGTGTATCACTCACATTCATCTACATTTTAGGCTCATTTCATTCCGATCGGTTTTGAGATAGTTAGTCAAAAAAAGTGTTAAAGATCTGAGAGGTTATGAATTTCACTTTATAATAGTCATTTACTTAAAAATTAATTTCTCACAAATTTTATTGACAATAAAAAATTATAAAGTAGGCAATTTTTATCTCGTAAGAATGATTGAGGTAGATGTACAAGTTGTTTAATTCATACACTCACACACACACATATTACACTAAATTAAAACTAATGACTAGAATGTAAAGGATCAAAATGATATTGTAACCGAAAACCGTCTCGTGATCACTCTGTTTTCGGGAATTTAACATTCTTTTTAGGAATTTGTGAGTGTGGATAGTGATGTCCTAGCATGTAGTCAGCATTAATCTAAGATTGTTATGAACCTCTGGAATCTTATGTATTTTATGCTCGTATAAAATCCAAAGCATAAGTCACACCAGCCAGATATGAGATATGAGAGATCAAATGAAAATTTCAAGTTAATTCAAGATTACACAGTACAGAAAGCAATTCGAGACTTTACCTGCAAGCCGCTCAACTTCCTGCTGAACCATTTTCCCTCGCACTTTACCTGATTGAGGCAAATTACAAGCTACCTCAATTATACCTTCATCTTAAGTAAGGGCCATTGCTTGAACTGAAGGAAGGCCACCTCATCTCTCATTCACTTGTTTTACAGTTTTGTGAACAAGGGCGATATTGGTAGAGAAGATCGGGACGTTGCTAGTTATCAACCCACTCCATCACTCCAATCACAACGATGCTGTTTGCTTTACTTGCTTCATCTGGTCTCAGTGGCAGCACATCTGATTTCAGCCCTCTAGTCCACTGTAAGCCATCAGAAATTGGCTTGAAATAGTGCAACTATCCTTGGATCATGACCAGCATTCTCCCCTCTTCATGAGCCGCTCTGAATAGAAATGTTGGGACTACAGGCTATGGTTAACATCCGCTGTACCACAGAATATAAATGACAGGAGGGGCAGCACAGTGCAATTGCAGCCATGAAACTCTTAGAAAAATCCAACTCTCATAAACAAGTAATAGTCACAAACAACACGAGGCCGTTTGGTTGTTTAAATAATGTATAGAGAATCACATAGCAGAAATTTATGTCACCCGTTTATAAGAGGTCAGCATATTGATTAGAAATCGCTCTGAAGTTAACATATTACATCAATTTTCACACCCTCAAGTCTAACATTGCAGAATGGTAGGAAAAAACAACAAACCTCGTAGACCACATCCAACATCAATTGCCAGATGTTTTTTTTTTCTTTTTTCTTTTTTTTTTTTAAAGGAGGGTCGGCCAATTTTCCAGAAATTATGTCGGCCATATGTCTAGATTGCCATACAGTACTCGCCAATCAAGGACGAGAGTGGCATATTTAGCCAACCGACCCATTTTGCAGTTAGTCAACTGCCAGAGGTTTTGCAGTTATAGCTGCATAGTCCTCGGAAGTAAAGGCCAAAGACATCAATTGCCAAAAATGCAGCCTAGAAGGCGTTGATGGGAGCTTGGAAACAAGGGTATATCCAACTCTATTGTAAACCACATCCGTGAACTTGTCGATAATGAAAGAGCTTCACAGCTCGTTCAATTGACTCTAAGCTAAACCTTGCAGACTACACAAAATGATAAGAATATGTAACAATTAATAGCTTTTCAAGGACCCAGCTTTTCCTATCAAATCTTTTTCGAATCTCTTATCCATATGGTTGTATTTTGAATTAAACGCAGACTCTTTATTTAGAGACTACTCTTTTGCTATCCTCCTCGCTAATTGGAATGGTATTCTAAAATTGCCCTAAATACATCAATGTATCCAAAAAAACAGGATGCAACTTCGAGTCTATAATTTTTATTTGATAGAAAACTCATTTATCCGAGTTTCTATAAAGATCATAATCAGAACTCAGATCTATACATTGTAAAAGCCAGTCTAAAATTATTAGAATAGGAAAATGCTGCCATTGAGTTCATCTTTGAGAGAGATGAAAAATGCACCACCTAATGCAAAATATGACATGAAAAAATAAAGTGAATATCTTGAATCCTGATCAACTTGGCCCTTTCAAGCAACAATTTTCAATTACTTTATCCAACAACCTTTAACTAGCACCTATCATGAATATTAGACAATCTTTCAATATTTTTGTTTTTTGGATAAGAAACAATTTCATTATAAGTATGAAATTTTGTGGAAAATGCCAATTACAAAAGGGATCTCCAATTGTTCATAAGAGAGTCATAGCTATAATCATAAAAAAGAGGAGATCTCTTACACCAGGAAACAACAACAATAGATAAATTTTCCAAAAATTTCAAGAGCTTAGTGCAATGGCCATTGAAAATACGGTTGTTCCTTTCTCTCCATAAATTCCAACAGAAGGCTCTAATGTAGTTCTCCCAAAGCATCTTTCAATATTTTTGTTGTTTTCAAATTCTTATAAACAGCCTTCAGATCACTATCAAGTGTCAGAAAAGACTAAATAATCACTAAAAACTCCCAAATTTCACCAACCATTTCATTACCTACAGTAATAACAAAATCGCATCAAAACCCAATCTCTTTTCCATCCGAAGCCGATTTGGGATAGCCATTATACTCCAATTTGACACCGAGAGTGGCGCAAATGGCTCTGAACTTGAGCCTCAACCCTTCCATGAGCTCCTGAACTTGCTCATTCTCAGGGTCCTGAAGTGGGTATTTCTGTACCAATTCCTCCATCTGATTCACACCCTTCCGAACCCGAATCGAAAATCGATCCGGGTCGATCCGGATTACAGAATTCCAGACGTCCACACAGCCTCTGTAGAATCCAATTTCTTCCCCGACCTCGAAACCGACTTTGAGGCCTACTTGTTTTGCCTCTTCTTTGCCGGCGATTTGGCCGTCTTTGTATCCCTCGGCGTAGCCTTCTTTCAAGTGGGTATCTTCAAGATTGAGAGAGGAATCGAAAATGTCATCCATGGAAACTAGGTTGTTGAGAAATGGAAAAAACTGAATTTTATCTGCAATATTGAGAAAGGAAATGAAGATTCTGGGAATTTGGATTGAGATGGTTTCAGTTTTGGCAAAGAAGGGTTCTTGTCCACAAGGTCGGTGGCGATTCTCTTTCGCCCAAATTAAGAGAGCTCAATCCTCGAGGATTTCCAGAAAATACCCAACTTGGAGAGCGTTTGGTGGGTTTTGAAGGTAACCAAGACCATGGGCTCTTAAAGTAACCCACTTCACAATTGTCCCGAAAAAAATCATAAGCTCAAGACGTTAGTATATACACAATGGTAGTATGGAGTTTTAGATAGAAGAGTTAGTTTGAAGAATTTTTCTGTAGAGTTATTTTAAGTAGTTAGAAATTGAAAGTTGTAGTCATAAATTCATTTGGATGTAGTTTTTATGTATAGGACTTAGATATAATAACTTATTTAAATATAGATTTAAAATGAACCGCTAAAAAAATAATAATCGAAAATGAATTATTTTAAAAAGTTTTGAAATGAATGATTTTTTTTTTTTTTTTGAGAATTTGAAATGAATGATTAGAAATGAGTAGTTAATATTGAAGAGTTATTTTGAATAGTTATATGAATGATTAGAAATGTGAGTTATTTTAAGTAGTTACAAAAACTCGTTAGAGTGTAATTTTTTTATGAGTAATTATTAAATCCTTATTTTAAATCATTTCCTAATAACTTTTGTGGCATGATCTTAAATCAACTATCTTCCATTGTTGAACTCTAATTTTCTTTTTTTGTAAATATATGAATATAAGCCTTTTTTTAGTACATATTGGGGAAGGAGGACAAATACCAATTCTTGGGGTCGAACCTGTGACGTTAATGTTGAACTGATTTACAACCAAACAATGAAACCACTGTGTCACTAACCCATTTGGTATGAATATAAGCCTTAAGACATGTTCGATTCATATTTTACTTTTTTATTTTATTTTAATCCTTAAATTTTTAAATGGCCAAACTCCAATTTTAGTCTATTTACTTAAAAAAAAAAAAAAAAAAAAAACTTGTAGTTATTTTTTTCTTTAAAAAATCCTCTTTTAAAAAAATCTTCATATTTAGTAATTTTTATATTAATAATATTAATGAATTTTATTATCATTAAATAAATTTCGATTAAAAAGAAGACCACATTTAAGCTTTTTATTAAATAGAATAACTAAAATTGAAAATTACGAAGTTCAATAACTAAAATTGTACAAACTTAAAAGTAAAGGATGAAAATGATATTATTAACCAAACAACTATCAACAAAAGTAGCTTCACGAGAATCCCAAGTAAATCTTAAAAAAAGTAAAGCCAACTCTCAAAAGGTTCTGAAAGCTTTGAATGTGAACAAGGAGATTTAATTATGGAAGAAGAATAAAAAGAGGTTTAAACATAGAAAGACTTCAAAAAGAATAATAAAGAAAAGGGGAAATAGTAAAAGGCATCCAAAATCAACGGTTAAGGGCACAGTCCCCATGACAAGCAAAACAGAGCAGTGGTTGCATGTTCATTTTTACATGACAAGCAAACCATATAATAAACTCTAATGCCCCATTTCCCAAATTCTTTAATTCCCAAACTTTCTCTTCTTTGTAAGATTGGGGTATGGCTGGAGGGCTTCACTGCAAAGCCAGCAACAGCAGAGGAAGGTCTTATGTTCTTATGTTGCTGGCTGCATTTGGTGCAGCCTTGCTTGGTGTGATGCTCCTTTATAAGTTCAGAGAAACTCGTGTCTGCAAACTTCTTCTTATAAGTAGAGACCAAGAACTCCATTCCTTTCGAAGCCTTTTTCAGGTCAACTCTTCGTCTCCCTCTCTCTCTCTCTCTCACGTTTAGAGGTGTACAAAAGAACCAACAACCCGAACAACTTAAACTACCCAAAAAGAGTTCGACCATGTATACTCTACTCACTTTCATGCATGTGTTGTCTCTCTGACTCTTAATGCCATTGATGTGTAGTACCATCATTTCTTTAACTTTTCTTGTTTTGAATTTGAACAGAGGGAAAGAGATTGGAGTAAGGAATTGGAGAAGAACAATGAGGACATGAAAGCTTCGTTGTACTTGCTTCGAACACAGAAAATGGAGCTTGATAGGAGGCTGCTGGAGTTGCAATCGACCATCTACTCGCTCAAAGAGAAGCAAAAGATTGTAAATGTTGCACTCCATCATAAGCAGAGTGAGATCAAAATGTTGAAGGAGAAAGAACTTGAAAAAAGGAATGAGAATTCTCAACTGGTTGATTTAAAACAGAGCCTCAAGCAAAAGGAAAACGAGTTAGAGGACCTGAGACATCGACTTGAGTCTCGTGGAGCTGTGAATGCTGATGATCCATCAGACCCGCGCGAGGATAACAGAGGGGAGGGCAAATCGACAGATTTCAGCGAGCAAAGCACTTCAAAAAGAGATGAAACTAAAACTCATAAGGCTGAGGAAAGGCAGAAGAAGCAAGAGAATTTGCATGACAAGGGTGAAAATGCCGAGTCTAAACTCGACAATGATCACAAGGAGGCAGAAGTTAAAGAATCTGAAGCAGAAGAACATCAGAAAGCTGACAAGATCCTGCAGAGTAAGGTGAAGATGGAAACAGAGACGGACAAATATGGGCGTACAAGGAAGACAAGAGGAAAGAGATGGAGATACATAGCCAAGAACAGGGCAGTGGATAATGGATGGCGACTGATTTCGAAGAAAATTAAACAGGAAAACAACAGAAATTTGGATGATAGAATCATTAGCACAACCGATAGGAAGTTTGTCAAAGAGGATAATCCCGAGGAAGAAGCTACAAAAAATATAACAGAGAATGAAAGCAAAATGTTCAAACAAGAAGAATTGAATTCAAAGAAAAGTGACACTTCGGGCGCAGATGCAAATGACAAGCAAATAGGGAATGGTGAGGTGGGAGATGGTAGCATTAAGCAAAACCCAGGTGAAGAGATGGAGCTAACAGAATCAAAAAACGAAGAAAAACAAGAGCCAGAAAGGGACGAAGGCAGTCATTTCAATAGGGAATCCAACTCTGAGGTTGTAGAAGACGCTGGAGAAGAAGAAAACAAGGAAGAGATAGAGGAGTCTGAATTCTAAATCGATATAACTGATGTTTTATCTTTCCAGATAGCAAATGTGCCCTGTGTTGTTTTATGTCGATGTGCATAGAGCTAGCTCGATGATGTTACTAATTACGAGTAATAAAACCAAGTAGATTTTTCACTCAACTACTTTCATATTAACTATCAAATTGAAGAAACAAAAAACAGTTCACGACATAAAGTTACTAGTCTTGTTTACACAAGAGTGATGAACCATTATCTGAATCACAAAAAAAGCAATTAAACGAGTCTTTTTTACTCAAAAATGCCTTGTTCAATCACAAACTCTGGACCACAAAAGCCTTCCCTTCAAATTCTATGAAGGTATTGGGGCTTAAATGTTGGTAAAATGGTCTTATTGGACATAGGACTTTGGTGCACGAAACAACCAAAATGTGTCGATGCAAAACTACAGATAAGATCATATACTAGTCTGAGAAACAATTCGGGATTGAAATGAAATCCGTAGAAGTGTGAGGTCCACGGAAATACATTATTATGAGGAGTACTTCCAAACAATCGGAAAAAGTCCTTAGCTCAGCTAATTATGATGCTTCCACAAGTTTCTGAAAACAAAGGGCAATGAGTTAGAAGAGAAACAAAAACTTGTGAAAAATTTTCAAATCTAAGTTGTAATACGCCAGTGGCATCCAGTTATGACTTTCATATACTCCACGGCTTATGGATCCAAATGATCCATAAAACTAGACGTTAAAATAAAAGATATAACCGTGCAATGTTGTTAAAAGAGAGAAATCAGGTAAATGTTTTTCATTCTCCAACAGAGGAAACTATTTTACTACTAGTTACTACTACCTTCTACCGCATATATCAACACCAAGGCCGAACCAGAAGGAGACAGAAGGAACCTAAGAATACTATAAACTAATTTCTCTGGAGAAACATAAGTCTAGACCTTGTGTATAATACTTTCAAATTTCTAATAATCTAACATTTCATATTACTCCTGATATAGAAATTAGCAAATGGCTAAACTTAAAAGGAAGGTAAAACCAAGGAAAGGCCTAAGGCAACACTTTTAAGGTAACATTCCATCAGAAATAAGAGCTATAAACAACTTGTTCTAAGAAGTTAATGTTGTAAACAAATCACGCCAAATAATATTCAGCTATCACCACCGCTGTATAAACAATAAATGCAGAAGTACCTCATCTTTCTTTCCTTTGCCCCCGGTAAAGAACTTGTACCCTCCAAAGATGAGTAGACCCCATCCAGATAGAGAGACAATCACAAACTGCAAAAGTCCACAATCCCGTTAAAACCAGTTCATTTTGCGCATTAGTAAATATTGATTGAAAGACGCACAAGTATCAAGTACAAAACATGTATATCAAGGTCATTGTTTTTTATTTCTCCACGACAGAACACTTCAGGAGAAGAGGTCATATCTACATAAATAAAACTTAATAAGTTTCAGAGTAAAACTATTGACTTAAAGGTATTAGAATTTTCAATTCCTATGCAGAGCAGAGTGACAAACAAAAAAATCAAATCAAGTATGCTGTTGAGATGATTAAAAATTTCAGAGAGCTGGTTAGAAACTTTAAAGAGATACATTTTTGTTACTCTCATTCTTAAATCCTACTACTTGATGAGATAGAATAGGAACAACAAAAAATAAAATGCAGAAAATTAAAAATAAAACAAAAAGAAAGAAAAAGAAGCCAATGGTTCATATGGAAAAAAAAAAAAAAACAACAAAAAAAACAAGCCTCACATGCTCTTCCTTCCATTTAGATGGGCTCGTAGGATCTTGCCAACAGTTAACCTTCGGTGGTCCATGATGGTCTGCAAATATCAACAAAGAGAGTCAAACTTACAAGCAAAAAGATTGTTCTTACATCTTTTGACGTTTTGTTTTCTTTTAATGCTTGATTATTCGTCCCTGAAAGTTTCATTTTAAAGAAAATAATATAGCCCAGTATGAGTACTTTTACTAAGCATAAGCCAACCATCTTGTTGGCAGGAGGTTTTCTATGGTTCCATTCAGTATGCAGTTTATTCTTCAGAAACTTTTATATTTTTTATTTTAATTACATGGCAGTCGGAAAGAAAGTATACCATGTATGGTGTTAAGATATGTTCCAAATTTTAGCAAACTGTTCTTTTTTGCAAATTATAAAGTTTTTAAAACATAACAAGGCTCTTTAACAATGTTCCAAAACAAGAATAGCTCCGGTAGCATCATGTACAACCTAGTAAGCATAAGGGTTCGAATCTACCCTCTTGAATTAAAAAAAAAAAAAAAACCGCGCAATGAAGTGGTGGAATACAACGTAAAAAAACATGTTCCCTCGTTAAAATGCAACTAAAACTTCCAAAAAAAAAAAAAAAACCATTTCTGTTATGATTACTATTTGTATGCCTTCATTTAATTTCACTTTACCAATGTTTCCATGTTTTTTTCTCACCATGAGGACTATAGCGAAGCAACAGTCCCCCAATTGAACTAAATAAAATAAGGCATATGCGAGAAAAGTACAAGTTCAAAATTTTCATATCACGAAAAGTTTCCATTGAAGCTAACAAATACAGCGTGCAGCATACCCATTTCAATTCTAGACAACGAACCCTAGTTATCCAACAACAAGATTGAAATCTACGCTTCATAAATCTGGGTTCCCTAATCAAGTAAAACGCATTCCAAAAACTGAAACTAATTCGCACCTTCATTTCATATTTTCAAAACCCTTAGATCAATGCATGTCTTGGAAATAATAACCCCAATTCCCATTTCAAACCTAAAAACAGAACTCGGGGGAAATAGTACATAAGCGCGATTTCCATTTTGAAATGAAACTCAATTAGTCAAAGTGGATGTCTAAACCATTAAAAATGAGATCGGGAGATGAAACCTACCGGCTGCGCCGGCGAGACCGCGCCTGTGAATAAGTGTGGCGGTTGACTGGGGAGAAGAAACTCGAGTTATGGCTCTGGCTTGACGAACTGCAGCTGCGGCTAAGGTAGCCATGGATTCAGATTTTCTTCCCTATGTAGAGAAAGAGAGATCGATGACGCTGATACGGCAGAACGGAACAAAGAAATAGAGACGAACAAAGCCACACGACGTCGTATTAACCCTCTTTCATCTTTTTATTTGTTTATTTTATGACAAAAACAAATTCAATTTTTTCCTATTTTTAGTATAAACTTTCAATTTTATCAAAATTAAGTTTTTTTTAAAAGGAAATTAAGTTTTTTAATAAGGGAGTGTAAAACTAAAATATAACTAATGGTTCAGTTTTCATATAAGAGCAATAGTCATATATGTATTATTTGTGTTACACTATTTACTCAACTATTTGGAACGCCGAATTCTCCAAAAAAAGTTAAAATTTATCTATGGGAGCTTCATAAGAAAACTATCAACACAATTGAGATGTTACAGAGGAGACTCTCGAACTTGCATATCTCCTCAAGTGGTGTGTGATATGTAAGGGAGAGTTTCTCTTGGCCAATGGTTCTACTTCGAGACACTTAATCATTTTTACATACTACTCTTATGGGTCATTCACTCAAAGACAAATAAAAGATGGTTTAGAAAACTTGACTTCAGTTGTTGTATCCCAGTGCAAGCTCTCTCCCTTTTTCATGATTATAGCGTTGATATCCTTATGCCTCTATGTAATTTCATAACTATAATGAAATTGTTTTTTTTAATCCAAAATTGAATCTAAAATCTAAATTGTCGTTGACTAAAAAAATACTAAATTTTTATTTATTGAACTAAATATTAAATACTTTCATTTTATTTTGTTTAGTTCAAATGAGAAATCGAATCCAAAATCTCTTGCTTTGGTCATTTTCATTTCTACATATTTATTAAATTAAGCAAATTTATTGACTTAATGAAAATCAAGTTTAAGACCAATAATTAATCTTCAATTATTTGGCTTTTATGTTTGAGTTTGTTTATCCTACACCCTAGCTCTAATGACTGCGAGTTAATGGATTTGAATTTCACACAAGTCACATCTCCAATTATTGTAGAACTTCAAAAAAAAAAAAAAAAAAAAATATCTATTGAAGTTAAAAATAGACAAAAATTGCATTCGAAAAAGCGAAGGCATTTATTCATTAGATTAATGAGGATGTAATTGAAAGAATCTCATACCTTCGCAGCATAAACATGACCAAAACTATGCACTGAAAACATCTAACTATTCAGTATATTGTACAATAATGTTTCTCAGCTTCCTATCAAAATCAATGGAAAAAATGAGCTAATGTAACAGAAGTTTCTTCATTTTGTTGTGGTAGTTGTTGTTGCTGATGTTGCTGCAGACCTTTCAATTGAACAATAGCACATTTCAAGCTAATTTCTTCCATCTGTTATACAATAATAAACAACAGAATTTAACAAGCAGAAACACTAAAAAAAACACACAAGATCAAATGAACATTTGATACCAAAACTATATGGTTACTTTGCTTCTACTTCTTGATTCATACCTCTAGTGCATATATAATTTTGTTAAGTTCAAATACTTCCTCTAAAATCATTCTCTCTTGTATCACTACTTTAGCTAATTTTGAGAGCAAGAAAGCAGTTTCCTTGGCCTGTATGGAATCATAACTCTCATTAAAAACACTTGGATAAGTCTATTAAGATCATAGAGAAATGAATTATGTAAGGCCTTTACCCGTGGTGCGTATATATTCATCATGGACTCGATCAAGATTGCGAGATCAGCAGATTGTTTGAATGCCATGGAGATTGCTCGAGTATCAATCTATATGTAATTCATGTGAGTATATTCCAATGATTTATAATCAAGAGAGAATTCCAGTTGCTTTGTTTACCTTTGCACCCTCAATGAGTGGTACTTTGCAGATGACAGAATGAAGACAATCTTTGGTTATTGAAAGTGCAGATAAGTGTTGTCTTTCCATTCCTACCCAGCTTTCCAATGCATTTAGCTGCAAAAGAAACCCAATGAATGAGTTTGAGTGATCATATTTGTTGGGAATTCGACCATTGAAATCTATAGGTTTAAAATGACAACAATCTTCAATAGTATGAAACCTTTTGGATGATAACTAAAGAGATCCAAAAAGGGTCGTTGAAGTTGGAAGAAGAAACATAGAGTAAAATTTTCCTCAACTCGACCCCACATTCCAACCCGTCACTCAAACGTCCAAACGATGTTATCTCAACAAAAATTTTCTGCCACCATTCTTTAAAACAACCTTTTTTTTGGTACAAACCCTCTTCCAAAAACCTTAATAAGGTTTTCTTGAAACTCCTCCAACAAACCACCTTATTCAAACGAGGTTTCGAGCAACCACTCAATTCTTCTACTTCCACTCTCTTCCTCAAAACCAAACATAACAATATTTGAAATAATTCATTTCACTCACTTGAGAAATGAGAATGAAATTCAACTTGAACTGAAGCTTCTCTTTCTGAAGCTGCAACTTCTTTAGTTGCACACTCTGCTGCAATTTAGCAATATCACACCAAGCATTTACCAAATGTTTCTGCAAAGTTTAAAAAAAGAAGCCCTTATTATTAGATTTTAGCCTATAGCCACATGATAATTCAATCAATTTTAAGCAATTTTCACCTCTACTAAATCAGCCAAGTTCCCACTCACAGATTGAGCTTTAGCGTTAACAAAACGCCACTGCACCAATCGATTATGAAACAGTCTAAGTTGATGAACATCATCTGAAACTTTTGGCCCAATTGGGGAAGAATTCTTGGAAATCGAAGCTTTTCTTCTCTTGAAGAACTCCAATCCCAAGTTAAGCAACTTCTCCACACCCTTTACGCCTTTTGGAGGAGTTACTACAGGTCGTAAACTCGAAAACGACATCACCTTTTCTCTGCTCTCCACCGACATCGGCGGAGAAGCCGACCGTCCCGGCGACAATGCCCACTGCGACAACGAACTCCCATGTCCTGAAATTGAATTAGATCGTTGAAATGGGTTTTTTATAGAAGCTTTTCTAGTTGTAGGTGACCCATCTAATGAAACAGGGTTTTGAAGGCTTGATTCTGAAGATCCTCTTTCAGGCTTTTTTTGTAGTACATTTTTCAAATACTTTGAAGGGATGGTTATGCCTGATTTCCGGTGTGTTTTGGTTTCGATTTCGATGTAATCAGAATCTAAATCGAAATTGTTTCTTCTGAATGATCTTCCAAACAGAGCATTCTCATCTACAGAGAGTCTAGCAGATTCTGAATTCTGTTTTTTCCCCTGTATTTTCGCAGAATCCCCAATAATGGGTTTATCATTTTCGTCGTTTAATCGAAACTCGTTTCCGAGATGATCAGGCAGAGTATTGAATCTATTAGTGGAAGAAGGCCAAAGCCCATGAGCGAAAATGGACTCTTCTTGGATCCTCTGTTTTCGAGGTTCGAGTGAACTGCTTCTCGTTTTCCGGTGAATGGATGAAAGAGACGACGGCGGTGGGGCAGCGTCGGCGGGCACAGTTGCAGACGCCGCCGGCGAGAGAAATCGTGAACTTACTTGACGCGATTTCAGTCTTCTGGGTTTCTGAAACTGATAGGAAACCACCGTGACATCGTCGTTCTTCATCACTACTTTCTGGGGTTCTGTAAAAGTGAAATGGGAATTTGAAAACGTTTGTTTTGTTTTGCAGAAGAAGAATCAAGAGGGAGGAGAGGGAATCGGGAGTTCGTTGGAAAGGGAAAATCACGTAACGAAATCGGATAAATCGTTTTCTGTTTTCTTGAGGATTTCGTCAAAAGAGAAAAGAGAATGTACGATTGGAAGATCGCAACGAAATTGAAACGGTTAGAAATTTGAATTTATTGAGGGGTGGAAATGTAAAACGAAGCTTCGCATTTCGTTTCGTTTCGGAAGGATTTTTGGAGTATGGTTTTCTACTCAGCCGGAGTTTGGACTTCAGTGGACTGATATTTTTAGTGTATGAGTAATATTTCTCATATTTTTTTAATGGTATAGGTGAGTGATTCAATAATTTTATTGTTTAGTTGTAAATTAGTTCAGCATCCGATCTCGAGAATTGGTATTTATATCCCTATCCCTAATATGTACTAAAAAAAAAAAATTCTCATATGTTTGGTGTTTTGTTGCACAATACTTTATTATTATTATTATGCTATTTATGCTTATTCATTGAGTATATGTATACATGAGTGAAAACCTATTTTGGATTCTAAATTTTGATTTCATTTTAATTCTTAAACTTTTTAAAGTCTAATTTTCTTTAATGAAATTCTTAGTATGTTATTTTAGTCCATAGACTTTCAAATATTCAATTTTAACTTTGTATTATTCAACAAAAAAATAATTCTTATAGTTAAAAGACTTAAAAATTGTTCCTATGATAAATTTGAAGGGTATATTAATCGAAATTTATTCAATAGTTTTCTAATGTTAATATAATCAAAAGACAAAGTTTGAATATATTTTTAAAAAAAATATAAAGAAAGATATTTTATTTTTAAGAAAAATAAACAAAAAATGTCACTAATAACTAAACTAAAATAAACAAGTTTAGAATTGAAATTAAGGCTTTTTAAAGTTTAGGAACCAAATTGATATGTTAACTTAAATATAATCCATATTTTGAATACTCATATTGTGGATATATTTTATATTAGGGACCATTTCATTGATATATCTAAAAGTATATCTACCACTAGTCATAATCTTTTTAATAACTATATCAATACTCGATTTTGGCTTTCATCTTATTCGATAGAACATTGGTTAATACATCAAGACACTATGGCTATAGTGATTCTCCTTTGATAACCATTGTTTTGTTTATATTAAGAATTTTAACTTTATTCACATACTTCTAATTTTTTGTTTTTTTAGTACAATAGAAAATTGGTTATTACATCAAGACAACGGTTGAACAATGAGAACTTGATCATAAACCAGATAGTTATCCAACAATACCTTAATTTTAGTTTGCTATATTTACAATTCAATTTGTTTAAACCTCAGTATATCAGAAAGTTTACACTCCCTTAACTTGCATGTTCCTACTTCTAAATTGTAATAACGTAAAGCCTCGGAGGAATGTGTGAAAAACCAAATACTGACAAAGAGAAGAAATGAGGCAAAAGAGAACAGAGTTTAAATGACATCGTGAATGACCAAGTAACTATGAAGTTATGGATCCAAATTTTCCACCCCCTATTGTTGTTGAATTAAAAAAAAATTATGAAAGCGAGAAGCAATCAAATTTCAGAAAGGGAATGAAAAATGCATCCATTAATGAATTAATAACAGGGGGTGCAAACTTCCCCAGAACTAAACTTCCAAATTCAAATAAGGTAAGATGCCTATCCCTGGGGGGACAATGGCTGCTACTGATACAAAGATAGAACCAATTGGTTAATGGCACAAGAAAAATAGTCTACTGTTGTTCATTCTAACCTATAAGGACAGAAATTTTCATCAAAACATCAGACCAACTATCAACTATCAAGAATCTGTGCTCGAATATTCAGATAATCGTGTTCCAGCAACTTGCAATGTTTCATTATCAAGGATCTGTGCTACAACAATCTTTCACATAATCAATGGAAATTGCAGCTTTGCAATAGAGGATGAGTATAATCAACGTATTTCTCCCAAATAGGCTTGTACTTTTCTATACCAATCTTAAGCCATGGCTTCGAGTTGCCATTAAAGTGAAGCACAGCTCCCTTCCCAACCAACTGAGGATCCACATTTGTGTAGCCCAATCCCAACACATGCCATAAGGGATCCAATGGTTCTGTCAACCCATAGAATGTAAGCAGTCCAGGTGGAAGTGTACCTAGTTTCCATAGTGTCCGATCTACATTCTTTTCCTGCCAGTAATGGTAAATGCCGGTTACATTTTTCTTCCTCCACTCTACCAAATCAAAAACATTCATACCGAATGCCCATCCACAAGCATCAGGATCGAAATGTTCCCGAATAAGGGGGTGGGAGTAGTTTAGGTACTTATGATATCTATGGAAGGTCTCCATGCATGTCTCGATGGCTCCATTTACGTTACCATTCAAATCAATGCTGAAGAGACCAGAAATATCTCTCTGGACCACAACGTCGTCATCAAGAAATACAACTTTTTTAAGCGCAGGAAAAACTTCTGGAATATAGAACCTGAGATGGTTGAGCATTGAAAGATATTTGGGATTCCGAAACTTGATGGGAGTCCGACCATCGCCACCGCTACCTGAAAAATAATAGCTCTGAGTATCCGAGTCTTGAAGTTGCTTGAGTACAGGGACATAGGAAGCATTTAACCAGCTAAAATCCTCAAACTTCTGAACATCAACAGTCACCTTTTTAAAACTGTTCATTGAAAACCAGGCCTTCATTGCTGCATAATTGGCCTCATCCGTTACGAGATGGAAAACAACCCTATCGGAATTTTCTGAATTCAAAGCAGTCGAGTTGACAACAACTGAAGTGGCCAGGATGTTGTCAGAGAAGACACAGAAATGGTAGAGATCATTATCTTCGAGTTTCATATGTATTTGATTCTTTTCATTGAACTTCTCATGTAAATTTAAGTTTCTGAACCATTCAGTGGTCAGGCGAACGCCAAGGCAGTACAGACTTTTGGGGACTTCTTCAGCAGCAATTTGTCCATATTTTGAACTTTTTTCACTGACTGAGCTCATTTGCTCATCAAGAGTTTGGATTTTAGCTTTCAGCCTCATGATCATGGTTGCACTATCATAATGAAGTTGCTGGGCTTGGTACAGCAATAGTGCCATGTCACGTATTGCAGTTTCTGCTTCTGTAATCATCAGAGGTGCTCTCCTTGTTGCAGCATTTGAGAGGAGGATTTGTGAATTCCGAATTTGGGCACTTAATTCCCAAGCAAACTGAACATTGCTGCTCTCTTTTGCTATCATGACAAATGCTTTTGCTAGAGAAATTTGGTCACTGAGTTGCCGGGAAATAGAGCTGGGGTTCAACATTTCTTCAGTAATATTGAGGCCTTCCATAATTCTTTCATTTCTATATGATCTCTACATAATAGTGCAGAAAATATTAAAATTTAGAAATTGGTTGTCGCTGAAGCATTAACAATTCAAAAGGCCTAACTTAACCAATAAGTTCTTTTTTTTTTTAATGTCCGTGAGATTCCAGTTCAGCTTACGCACACCTTGATCATTTTCACGGAACATATTACCTCACCTATAACATTTAGACGTCAAGAAAACCCATAAGAAAATATTTCTTAGGTAGGTAGGTGAACTCATAACCTCTTAGATCTCGGAGACCCTCTTTCACCACTAGGTCAATCTAGGATGGTTATCAAAGAAATAATCTCTAATAGGTTTCTTCAACATCCAAATGTTGTAAGGTTAAGCATATGTCTCGTGAAAAATAGTCCAAGTGTGCGTAAACTAAACCAGAGATTCGTGAACAAAAATGATGGTTATCATTAAGTTTTATACAATGGCAAAACAAGGCATTACTCAATACAGAAATCATGCCATTCTAATAAACACAAACGTCCTCAAAACTCAAGATGCCAAATGAAAGTGTTGAAAGCAAGAAAGTTCGTTAAAAGAAAATAGTTGTAAATAAAGTAAGTTGGGGGTAAAGGAAGTAAAACAATTCATAGTTTTTTGCTTGAACTTGCTCAAGTGGGACTGGCCTCAAATTACTTGAAACTCTATTTTGACTGTACTTATTTCATGGCAAAATCAATTTCTAAAAGTTTCTTGAATTGGTTACTGTCAACTAGCTTCAAATCCAGATAATCAGAGAGACATAATATCAAATACGAAGCTACTTAAAAACAGATCACAAAGGAAAAACATAAAGATTTTATATATATCCAGAATTGATAAGAAAAATAGAAATAGAAAACAGATCTTTACCCTAGTTAAGACGGGTCTGGATTCAATTTGAGTCCCTTTGCGGAGAAAGAAAACGAAGAGCACAAGCGCAACAAAACACAGAACCCACCAAAACGCATTGGATAATCTTCTCCGGGCAGGCCTTCGGAAATCCGGTGGCCTCCGCCTCATTCTCTAGCCGGGTTTCCGATTCTTCACTTGAATGAATTCAATCCGATAAGTAAAGCGGAGTTGAGAATTGGGAGTGGGTGTTTGCAGATCGGCAATGGGAGTTAGGGTTTAGGTTTGTTGCAGAGATCTTTGGTTAGAATAGCTTCATCTTTGCTGCAATTGATCACTGGGGAAGCTGTATGGGGGACGAAGACAGTTGAGATTTTAATTGGCATGAACTTTTGCTTGGATTCTCGTTTCCCAACATTGCTGGCAGTTCTTCTCCCAAAAAAAGAAGAAAAAAATGCTTGAAAAATTATGCGTGTGATTGGGAAATGAGTATAATCATTTTGGGTATGTTTGGGCCCCCAGTTACAAAACGGCCGGTTGGGTTAAGATTATTTAACCGGCGTTTGAGGGGCCAATTGAGTAAACAGCCGGTTGAGGGATAACCGGGCCCTCTGCTTAAACCAACCGCCGTTAACCTTTAAATGAAACGCCGCCCTTCACTTTTTTTTTTTTCTTAATAGGCATTCATTTAAATAACCTTCATTAAAAAAATTCTTATTTTCTTTCTCCCAAATAGAGGATAAGAAAACAGAGTATCATTCTCAACCTCAAGCCAAAGATCCCAAAAATGAGAATCATTATTGGATTGATTCAGAGGGTGGTTCCATTCACCAAGATGATGATGATGGAGAGTGAGCCATTGTGTAGTTTGACGCTGATGAAAGAAGAAGCTGCCAAAATTGGACAAAATTTCTCAGACTTC
>JBBMKA010062872.1:0-17136 GCA_037833695.1 Sechiopsis laciniata
AAATTTTTGAGAACAAGAAACATGAATTGTTACCAAGCAAAACTGTTTCTCAAAAAAGAGAAACAGAAACAAGAAACAGGAAACGAGAACCCTATTATGATGGAAGCACAGGATCAAATTAGATTACTTAATCTGATCTGATCCTGTGTCTTCCATCATAATTGTCGATTTTTGTTTTATTCTTCGGGGTCCCACCCTTTTTTTTTAGATAATTCTATTTTTTTACCTTTGAGGGAACAAATATAATGTAATATAAAAAGACATTTCAAGGGTGAAACCATATGCAGTTATAACAAGCACAAATTCATGTGCTCTTTCATTATATTAAAATGACCTTTCATTCTTTTTTTCTTTTTTTTTTGAAACTAGGGTAGACACCCGTCACTAGGTTAGGTACCGGGCGACATCAAAGAAATGGAGGCACAGAAGGTATCTATAAATTAATGTCACAGGTGACTATCAAACCGGATTTTGAGGGGAATACACCTTCAAAACCCAAGTCTTCAATCAACTGCGTCACCCCTTGGGAACGACCTTTCATTCATTTATTGCAATGGGATCTCACCATTTTGATTATTTATAGGTTTAATATTAAAAGTTGTAGATTTACACATATGTAACGTCTTTTTATATATATATATAATGAATGTAATTAAAAAAAATGACAAACATAATCAAAAGAAATGAAAAAAAAAAAAAAAAAATTACCATGACCTCGTATTATATAGAAAGAAGGTTTTAGAGGAAAAAAAAAAGAAAAAAAAGAAAAGGGAAGAATTCATATTGGCAAAGGGAAGAATTGCATAGATAGAGTTGGTGGAGGCTACATTATAAATAAGACCTAATGCAAGATTATATAGAAAACACTTAAACCCCTAATCTAAATCTAAAGGCTCATTGACCTTTACACACTAAAAAATGCATAATTACATTATTGAAAATAAAATTAAGATTTGATTTTTTTTAAAAAAACATCAACTAACATTAGTATAATAATACTAACACTTAATACTATTCTAACATGTACTATTTAGTAAATGTTACAGGTTTGAGTCATTCGACCCTAAATAGGGTTGAATTGAACAAAAAAAACATAGCATTAAATTAACAAATAGAAAATTTAAAATCGGGAATCCTTAAACTAAATTTAACATTACTAACGTATCTCAAAAAAAAAAAAAAAAAAAAATCTAAAAAATGTTGTCAAGAGAATTAAAATTGAGAGAATTGATATGGAAAATCCAAAAAATTCTTTCATCTAGTTTGTCATTGATCAATGTCTCTGTCTTGCCCGTTTCTGGATTGTAGAAGAACATATAACAGCTATCCACTAGACACAAAATCTTTGCATTTTTGTAGACTTTAACGAGTTGAAAAATATTCCAGGATCGACCATATCTATTATCAAAATACTTCTTTCTTGGAAAAGAAATTATTCCAAAATTTTCATCTTCAAAATTAAAAAAACCTATGACTTGACATTCTATCATGTTTTTTCCAATCCAATACAAGACTCCATTGAAGTAAACACTAGGAGTAACATTAGGATTATTCATAATCCTGTAAGCCAACAATCCAATATGACTCCAATTGTTGCTGCTTCTTCCCAAACTACTTTGTAGTTCATCATTTTCAAGCTAAACCCAAATCCATACACGGGAGGGGAACTATAAGCGTTTCATATTCGGGAAGTTTGATGTACTCATTTGTCATAGGATTTAAAACGACAACCCAACTTGTATTCATTATTTCATCTGCATTGTTGTTGATAATGCATAGCAATCCGTTAACTAGGATCCAATCTCAATGATGGTATGTGAATGCTTTCCATCAAAGTCAATGCAACACATTCTAGGACTTCCTGTTTGTAAAGGTTTATAAGGGTGTTTTATAACAAAATAAGTGTTTCGAACTGATTTCAAATTGGAAGCATAATCGAAAACTAAACGATTCCAAGCTTTACAAACGAGCCTACAATCGGGCAAGTTGACCACGGAGAGTTTTGAGAATATTACCTCAAAATAACTCCAATATGCTGCAATATTCATTGCTAATTCTACTACACATTATTTGAGTTGGAGCAATGAATTGGAGCTTTCATTTTCCTCTTCGAAGGTCACGATTATTACTTGGGAGAAGATGCTTTTGAGTTTCCTTTTATCTTTGCTTTTTATACTAAAATTTTGCTGTCCAAATATTTTTTGAATTAACTGTTCTATAATTTTTGCCCAAACAAAAACGCCCATAAAAGTTTCAAATTTATGATAAATAACATAATCATTTTTTCCTTGTTAAAATAATGCTATTTAAAATAATATTTAAAAGTAAACACGTTTTTAATAATTTTAAAATCCTAAAGTTTTTTTCCTCCAAAAAAAACCCTAGATTTTTTTCTATTAATAAGTTTCGATTTTTTAATTCAAAATTCAGTTCAATTTTCCTTATTAACATTTTTTTAGATGCGATTTTCCTTTCAAACGAATATTATATTATTTTAAGTTTTTTTTATTTAATTCAAAAAAAAAAACTTGACAATTATTTATTTCAATAAATGATTGTAAGAAAATATTTTACTTATTTTAAATTGAGTCACCGATAACTATTTTTTTATCAATTTTTTCTTTCAGAATTAATACTAATTTCTATCAAATCATAAAAATCTAATCGGATAATTGAGACACCATCCAAGCAGTCATAAGCTTAGATAGGTATTTAATGATTAAAAAAAAGCATATTTATAACATTTTTCTTAGAGAAATTGAATTGAATTGACCATTCTCACAAAATGATTAGGTAAATTCTAAAGTATTTGTATCCACGTTTTAATATTTTACTATAAATATTCATTAATACTAATATATTGTTTTATAATTACTCATTAATATCAGTATTATAACAAATATGCGACAATACTCATTGATATCGACTACATTTATAAAGTTTTCTTAAGTTGATTATGTTTGTAATTATTTTTTATATTTGACTAGTCGGGTAACTTTACTAGTTTACCAAGAAAAAAAAGGGAAATGTCAATAAATTAATGTCTAGATTTTTCAAATTTATTGGGTATATGTCTTCGATATATTTTACTTTAAATTTTTGTCTAAACTAAAATGTTGGAAAAAATATATATTTTCATTCCCAAAGTACCCTATTTTAATTTTCCAAATTATTTTTTTAAAAAAACAACAAACTCTCAATCCTTGAATCAATGAATAAACAACTACCAATTATTCCACTCATTTAATTTTTCAATTTTTAATGATGTATATTTTAAAAGATCTTCTTCTCAAATATTTTGAATAAATATCTAAATATGTAAATCGTATTATCACATCTGAAATCATACAACAATTAATCTCAACCATTTATTTAATTTTTGTACACGCACATGTTATCTCTCTTATAAGTACGATTTCATCTCCTTCCCAAAATCATTTTACTATTTTTTTTTCCATCCCCTCCCAAATACAATTTCCTTTTTCCATTGTTATGCAACGATTTTATGATTTTTTTTCATCTGCAAGTCTTCCTAATTGCACTCCCACAAGATTTGACGATTACACTCACGCGTAATCTAAAAAGATGGTTAGATTTCCTTTTTACTGCATTTTTGTTTGAGTGGTCATTGCCGGAAGTCCGAGGATTTGACGTAGATGCATTATATAGATCCCACACGGTCGTCGCTCAGTCGATTTTTTTCTTATGGTTTTACAACGTCAAGTATCGATGGCTATTGATTTATATTTTGGAGTTTTTCAAGGAGTAATGGGACACAGTATGTCGATGGTACATATTGGTATGTAATCATGAACAAAAGGTTCTTAAAACGGAAGACACACCTTCTTGCATATACTCAACAATACCTAATTGTGGCGCATAGTCGTCTGTGCCATGCAGTCGTTTGTGTCGTTTGTGTACCAATTTACTGTTATATTGCATGGCATAGGTACGACACAAAACCAGACAACGTCATTAAATCTATACGTACTATGCATGACCTCCAATGTAAGCATCATGAAGGCAAAGGTTTAAAGGTTCGTACTCCTACTCATTATTTCAATATTTTCTATGCATACACCAACAAAAATCCAATAGCACGTTTGAACTCACGTACGATTCTTCTACAACTTTTTAATTGAACATAAGTAATGTCAAAAGAATATTAGATTTTATTGTAAATTGAGTTCAAGTTTTATATCAAAAGATTTTAATTTCAAATTGTCACAAAATCTTAGAGTTTGTTAAAAAAAAAAAAAAAAAATTTAGGAAAAGAGTTTGTTAGATAGATTGTTAGAGTATTATTATTAATTTTAATAATTAACAAAAATAAGGGTAGGTTATTATGGTAAAATATATTTTCTGAAATTAATAAATTTAATTCAAAAATAGAAAATAGACATTTGCTTAAATTGTTTACCAAAAGTAGACATTCTCCTAGTTTTCCAAAAATAAAAAACCCTTTTTGGACCCTTCAAATGCAACGTTATGGATTTTCGATGTTTGTCGACTCGTGACTTTTTTGGGCTTCTTTTTGTAAGGGCGGAAGCCCATTTTCACTTTTTGCCTTTAAAAGGCTTTATATATATATATATAAAGTGTTTTATATATTTTTTTAAAATCAATTATTATTTAGTATAAAAAAAAAAATCAATATTATTATTTTAAAAAATGAGAGGAAGAGATCAGAAATCTCTGCATAAAGTGTATTACTTCTCTCATATAATATTATAGTCAAATATTGATTTTCATGATCAAACTCTTAACCATGAATTTAATTGAATTACTATAAAGTAAACTAATGAGTTACCAATCCATTCGGTAAAAAATCAATTACTTGTTAAACATCAAAAAATGAAACAATTTTCAAAACATCCATCTAAATACTAAACCATACTAAATCCTTAACACATTAAACCCTTAACTACTAAACTCTAACCACTAAACCTTAAACAATAAACCATATATACTAAACTCCAAATCTTAAATACTAAATATTAAAGCATAAATCTTAAACCGTACTAAATTCTTAAATTCTGTACTCACAAAAAAAAAACTAAATTCTTAAATTCTAAATAATAAAGCATAATTTGTCAAAGAAAAAATAATCATAAAGCATAAAGCTTTTTTTTTATACATCATAAAGCATAAAAGTCCTGTTTATTTTTATTTTTAAAATTTTATTTTGTTTGTTGAAAAATAATAGAAGTCACGATTGTAAGTTAAAAAACAGACATTTTTATAGAGTGAACTTAGAAAATAACCATTTAAGATAATTTTATATTATAAATTCACAATCTCATTGATTAAGTTACTACAATTTAATAAATGAGTAAAAAATTATAAAATGGAATTCTATCTATAAACACAATATAACTCAACCAATGGGATCTTAGTATAGATTTTAAATTTGTAATTTAATTTATTTTCATTGTTTTAGAATTTTTTTTTCTTCTTTTTTTCTTCTTTGAGTCAATATTTAGGATATGAGTGATAGGTCGGTTGCATAGAAGTTTCATTGGTTGGTGAAAATCATGCTCAATACCATGGTCACAGGTTCGATCCCTGGAATCGATATTATCCTCTTCTCCCAATTTGTACTAATATATATATATATATATATTTAGAATATGAAAGTTCGAATATGTGATCTTCAATCCAAGACTCCAATAATAATATTATTATCAACTAATGCTTATTTAAACAAATCTTACATAAAAGATATTATTGTTCTCAAATAATATGAGAGGCAAAATCGATTTTCGAGCTTGAACCTTTGACCATGAAATTGAAATAGATTAAGATCAAACAAAATAATCAATCGCGCTACCGATTTATTCATATGAAGTAAATTGGAGAATTAAATTTTAAAAATTAATTTTTTTTAAAAAAAAGGAAAAAAAGAAGACATCTCTTATTACTAGAGATGTCTATTTTCCCGCGGGGAACAAGGCCGGGGACGTGGAGAAAAAAATTCTCCGTGGGGAAAACGGGGATGGGGAATGCATTCTCCATCCCCGTTACTCCGATCTCCACCTCGTTTACAATTTTTATAAAAAAAATTTTATCTCATTTAATTACTTTAGTTTTGAGATAAAATAAAATAAAAATTAGTGAAATTATATATTCAAATGAACATTTTTTTTCTTGATAGATAAGAATATAATTGAAACTTATAAATATTTTATATGAAAATTTGATTATTTAATATTATAATTCAAAAAATATAAAAAAAAGAAAAAAGAAAAAAAATTAAATGAGAAAAAATTCTCCATCGGTAACCTAATCTCGGCAAAAAATAAATAAAAAATTTCGCGGAAAAGAAAAATGATTTTGGTGACGGGACGGGAAAGCCATTCCCTAACCCACCGTGCCCCATGTACATTTTTCTTATAAAAAAGTATTAGCTGCAGGTATAAATGAGTGTACCAAACTCCGTGTTTTAAGCGTATTTTAAGAGGGGGACCACCATATACACTGGGCCCCACATTTGACATTTCCATCAATCCAATGGCGTTGGTTGTTTCTTTCCCGCTTTACGTGGGCTCCACATTCATTTTATTTTCTATTTTTACTTATGCTGATGTGGATTATTAAAAAAAAGTAAATTTATTGTAAATATCAAATTCATGTATTTTAATTATAGTACTGTTAAAAATATTTCACGCAAAATATGAAATGATTAACTTACGTTTTTTTTTAAACGAAAATGATTAACTTAATAAAAGGTATTGTTTCAAAAGAAAAAAAAAAACTTAATTAAAGGTCAAACATTGATTGATTAAGGGTTTATTAATGTTGTGTCTATCAATTTTATTTGATGGAATTAATTTGTGCTATATTTAAATTTTCTTTAAAAAGTTTTGACTTCTATAAAAAAAAAAAAATCTTCCTAATGAAAAATCCCAAAACTGTTTTATTACTTCTTTAAAAATATGAAAAATCCAAAAAAAAAAAAAAGTTTTAACTTCAAAATATTGATATGGTAATAATTTGGACTCTAAATATATAAATAAATAAATAAAATAGACTTCGAATTTTAAAATTTATAAATTCAATGTCATTTTTCTCTAAAGTTGTATCAATTCTATTTAGTACAAATTGTTTATAATTTATTAAACAAATAGAATTTTTTTTTTTTTTTTTTTTTTGTATGATATTTGGTAGGAGAACTTGTCAAAGAATTAAAAACTGCTACACTTCTCAACATTGAAGGTTAAAAAATTGCGACATGTATCTAAATTAGAAATGTAATTTGATGAAATTGAAAGTTTAGACTAAAAATCAATACAATTTAACAAGTTTAGGACTGAAATTTAGTTCATGAACTTTTGATTTATGATTAGTGAGTTGTTAATTTGAGAAAATATGTCATCTGACTTTAACTTGGAGTTGCATTGTTTGTAATTGATGGAATTCTATTTCAAAACCAAAATTTTTGAACACATATAAATCAAATATGATTTTGGGTTTTAAATTCAAAACCATCTAAATTAGGAATGTTAACGGTTTTGGTCATCTCAATTCGAAGACCAAAGTGAAATCGAACCGTTCAAATATACTTAGAAAAGTCGAATCGGTCTTGTATAAGAAAAATCAAAATTGAACTTTCTTTTAAACTGTAAAATCCCAATTCTAATGTGCTAAAAAACAGTAGCTAATAGATGAAAATCAACACAAATTAAAGTGGTTTGGACTTATCTACTTCATTGTTCAGTTAATGGGAGGAATTCTCTCATTCTTGATTTGTCGTTGAAACATTCAAGAGCTCTTAATGCTGGCTAGAGTTTCTCTCAAAGAAGAAGATGTATCCAATGGAACGCTCATTTTATATACCTCATAATTGGTTAATAAACCTAACCTCACAACTAATCCATGGTTCAACTAAACTTTACCATACAGATTAAAATACAAATGATGTGTAATTACACATTTACATAAACATAACTGAGTTACTTAAATGGACAGATTGTTTAAGCAATTTAGAGATGTTTAAATCAATTGAAATATACAAGATAATAAAGAAATTAAGATTTTCTTTTTGATATATGAAATTAAAGTACCAGATTTGGCCCTTTGACAGTTAAAATAAAAGGAGATATCTTCCCTCCCACAAGCAATAATTTTCCAAGTATTTTGTACTTCAAGTGTTAAATTTGCCTTGTTAAATGAAAACTTTTTAGAGAATTCAATATTAATCATGTCATAGCTATTGATCAAATGATAGTGGCTCCTCATTGCAACTTCAATAAAAAGAAACCATTGATGTCTACATTAAGTTACATTTATGTCTACATTAAGTTACATTTTTTAATTTAGTAGTGTTTTTGATAAAATATTATTTTGGTTCATCAACTTTAACATTTGTTTTATTTTGAATTCTAAACTTTTAAATTTTAATTTTAATTTCTAAATTTTGAGATTTGTTATATTTTAGTCCATAAATATTTAAAAGTTTAATTTTAATTCCAACTTTATGATTTGCTCTACTTCAATCCCTAAACTTTAAAGAAACAGTAACTTAAAATCGGTCTTTAGATTTTTTTTTCTTTAAGAAAATTACTATCTTCTTCGATAAATTTTAAAAATAGCTTCACATTTCATATTTTATTGTATTAAAATTATTTTTTTTAAAATTAATAATACTTTCAATTTACTATTATATAAATTAATTTTAAGTTTTTTTTAAATAAAAGAACTAAAATTAGATTTTTGAAAGTTCAAAATTAAAATGAAACAAATTTCAAATGTCACAAATTAAAATTGAACTTTTAAAAGTTAAAAGACACTCAAATGAAACAAGAGTCAAAATTCACCAACAAATGCTATTTTACCCAATAATCTTTTATAAAGTGGTGCACTTAAATGATTCTCCACATTTTCACCCTATATTCAAAATAATGTGCTTAAATAGCTTATAAGTATAGATTAAAAAAACTTATGCTCATGTCAATACGTATGTGATATATATAACACTCCAAACACAAGATTCGAACTTTGGAATATTCGGGCTCCTGCATTCTCTCCGACCTAACCACATTAAACACTTTTAAAGGTGAACTTTATTATAAATTTCATTCCGCATATGTTTTGTTCTGACTCATATACTTTATAGGAAAATTCTTACGATATCATTAAATCTACCATTACTTCAAGTTAAGCATAATTAATTTTGAAATTTCTATAAATAAGTCACCAAAGAAAAGAGTACACTTTGTTGATAAAAGTAGTAACGACCAATTTTTTTAAACGTTTCTTAACTATGACTAGCACATCTCAAAATCTCTTATTTAGATATGAAACATTTCATTCATATATCCCTTTTATCCTTGAGCGTCACAACGTCGATTCTTTCTTTAAAATGATCAAACATATTTGATTTTTTATCGAATTCGTGAATATATGATGCATAATAAGTATATACAAAACATTATTTATCTAGGTCTTAGAGCATAGAGAAGAGGGATTACTCTTTTGTAGTATTTGCATGTCTTTCTAAACTTGTTATTCAAAATATTAAATTTAGTTTTCGAATTTATTTGTAATTTGAACTTTGATGTAACTATAAAAGGTTAAATCAATTGAGGTTTATAAGGATTTGGAGACTTCAATTATAACATCAATTACAAAAATATGTCTTTCAGTCATAATGTTATACTATTCTCAATTACTAAAAGAATAAAGGAAGCATTTCAAAAAAAAAATAATAATAAAAATGGAAGAGTTGATTTCAAAGCATTTAATTAAAGAAAACACACCAACGGGCAGAGAATAAATGGTGAAACATATCCACGTCTTATAATTTCAAATTAATTCAAGAATAGGTCATTTCAAAATCAGGTATAAAATTCAATCCTATATTTAAATAAATGATATGCTTAAAAAGAATTTACCATAGGTAAGTTCTGTTCACTATTATTTCCTCAAAAAAGAAAAAAGAAAAAAAAAGTTCTGTTCACTATTCTCTTTCATCATTTTTAGTACTTATTTTATTTTAATCTATTGAAGTATTTAATTTTAAGATTAAAATATTATTTTAATCTATGTTTTTCAAGTGTGTTTCATTTTTGTTTGTGTACTTATTCAATTTTAGTTCAAATCATCTAAGTTGACATAGTGATTAAAAGAATCTTAATGTTCTAATATCAATATTGAAGTTGTTAGTACAAGACTTATATCAATTTAGAATTTCTCAAAAAATAAATAAATATTATCAATTTAGACTCATTTCGACCCTTTTTTATTTATTCAACAATCATTAAAAATTCGCACTCATAATCAACTGGTTATGATGTGATACATAATATTATTGAAGGTACTACTCATCTTTTCTGCCATTTTAACTACTTAAACTTACATTAATTTCTCCTTATATCCTCTCAACTTACCTTAAATCACTTTATTCCTCATGATAAATCTATTATTAATCATTTAAAATTAAAAATATTACTTTCATCAATAAATTTTGGGTCAAATAATAGATCATATTTAGGTAGTTGAATATTTGGTAGAACCATTGCAATAATCAATATATTTCCAAAGTTCACAAACAAGCAAAAAATCAAAAAGAAAATGATAGTTAAATTTGCTATTTATATCAAGAAATACAAAACAATTAAGCTATTTTAGAATCTTCTCCCTTAATTCAATTATTATATGAATAAGATCTAAAATTCAAATATATAAAAATACAAAGAATAAATAATAAAGGGAAAGTTGTTGTTTGTGTATT
The DNA here is from genome assembly GCA_037833695.1 of Sechiopsis laciniata. NCBI lineage: Eukaryota > Viridiplantae > Streptophyta > Magnoliopsida > Cucurbitales > Cucurbitaceae > Sechiopsis > Sechiopsis laciniata. The sequence continues at coordinate 10,733 of JBBMKA010062872.1, forward strand.
TTGTTTATAAATTTATGAAGAATGAGAATGATATCCAACACAAAATACACAAAATGGTATAATGTTTTTAATGAAGTCATGTCAACCGTTACTTCTCTTTCCGTTCCCTCTTGCTTTTGCATTTATGAACTTTCAATTTATTTTCTCATTCATGTACTCCTCATGTTACTCTTCATATTTATTATCTCTTTTTTTCAAACATGAGATACTAAACTATTTGAGATCTTTTGGATTTTTTTACACCGTTCGGACCAGCTTGTGTGCACCTTAACTAATGTTACGAGACATATTGTCCGACTACAACATTTAGATAACAAGGAGAGATCTTTTAGTGAAGTTGGAGTTTTTTTAAGTACATCAATCATATTTTTGGTGAATTACAAAATTTGGTCTCTATAATTTAATGAAAGTTAGAATTTAGTTCTTATGGTTTTATAAAAATTTAAAAAATAGTTTTTATCGTGTCGACAAATTAAGTATCATAGGTGATTATGTACATTTAAAGGATGTTATTTTTTTCTATTTTGTTCAATCACTTAACTTATACTGTCACTATTGACACACGTAAATAATTAACTTTCACATATTTAATTTGTGGAGAATTACGAACAATCATAACTATTTTTTAGATTTTATCAAACAAAGACTCTAAATTTTAGTTTTTAAAAGTATAAGAACTAAATTCTAACTTTTTTCAAGCTATAAAAACTAAATTATAATTACTTTCATCAAACCATGGGAATCAACTTTATAATTTACCCATAATATTTGGTGGCTGGAGAATTTAACCTTACGACTTTTAGGTTAATAATATATGATAACTATCGTTATCGTTAGGTTCAACTTACTTTGATTTAGTTAAATCAAAATTATAATATCTTAATTGGTGTTGAGTTATATTTTGATTTAATTTTTTTCCCCCTTAAGTTGATTGTAGCTTAGTGAGTAAGATACATAAGTTGATACTCGTTCATCGTGCTTGAATTAGTTAAATCAAAGTTATAATATCTTTTTTAATCACTCATATTTGGAGGGAAAAAAAGATTCAAACCTGTGTTCTCATGGTTTTAAAGAAAATTGTTTGGAAACACTCTATATATTAGGAATAGAATAATAATTCAAAATTTAGAGACGTGATTGAGAAATTTTCGTCAAAGTTGAAGAATAATAATAAAATAGTATGCATATACAAATACTTTGTATGTTAGTGACCAAAACAAATAAGTTTGAAAAAAAGCTTTTTTGGTGTTTAAAAGCAGACGCAATCTCTTAATTTTCACAAGATCACAAGTGTATTTCGTGTTCCAGTCCAAATTTTCAAACTCCAAAAAACAAGAAAAGCTGATTTTATTTTATTTTATTTATTTATCATAATTACAAAGTCAAATGAGAAAGGATTCAGAAAGAAAAAAAAAAACAGCCAAAGTCTCAATAATATGAACATGATATCTGAAATTTCCCAAAAATTATTTTTCTTCCAAATTAAGGATATATATATATATATATATATATTTGGGGTTTATATTTACTTATGCAATTTCATTGATTACTCTCACATTAATATGGCTACGTTATCCTTTTGAATCTAAACTCGAATTGGTTTCAGTTATTAGATTTTCGGCAATATATTAAAAAGAAGTCCTACATCTAAAAGAAATAAGGGAAGTGTTGCAAAAAAAACTATAAACTTTAGTTAGAAACAATTAAAGTTTGGTATACTAACTCTGAGTTAAATTCCTAAGAAAGTGGAGATTTTATATGACATATTCCCCTTACTGCCAATAATGATCACACTATTTAATATGGTTAATATGTTGTTAGAACTTTCATGTGAGTATTGGTATTTCAAATTTTGATTCTGCTTCAAACTACTTATTTCACTTTCAATTAATTTTGAGATGATTCCCCATAAAGATGTTGAAGATTCTTTACCTTTTCAATGTGGGACAAGATGAATATCTCCAACAGGGTGTATATATTATTGTTAAATCAATAAAAACCTAATTGCATGTAAATTAAATGATGTTAAAATACTATTTTGATTTGTAAACTTTGAAATTGTTTTATTTAGTCCTTGAACTTTAAAAGTACAACTTTAATCGTTTGTATTTAAAAAAAAAACTTAAAATTAGTGCCTACTATAATTTGAAGTTAATATTAATGGAAATTGGTTCAATAAATGTTAATAAATTTAATACAATAAAAAAATAATAAAGATGTGAACACATTTCTAAAATTTAAAGAGAAAAATGCTAATCTTCTAAAAGAAAAACAAACAAAAATTTCTCTAAAAACCAATTTGAAACTTTTTTTGAAAGTTTAGGTACATAAATGACACAAACCTCAGAGTAGGGACTAAATTTAACTTTGGAAAGTTTATGACTAAAAATTTAAAATGGTCTCAGAATTCAAGCTATAAAATCCAATTTTTAAAAGTTTATCAAAATGTAATAAATCTCAAAATTTTAAGTCAAAATAATGTTTTAACCTAAAAATTACACCATGTTGACACATAACACATAAAAGTCTAAGATCCAATCAAACAAAATCAAAAGTATGAAACCAAAAGTTTGAATCACTCACCAATATTAAATATAAAAGATGAAAATTTTTGCCCTAAAACTTTTGAAAGTCCATCACTTGCTGGTCCTTAGGTACCTTTTTAGGAGAGAGAAATGGGCAGTTGACAGATGAGCGTTGGATCTTGACAACCCTAAAAATAAAATTAAAAAAAGAAAAAAAAAGACCTAATGAGTTATTTTATTTTGGCAGAAACAATTATGTAAATGCCAATAAATGCTACAGCAAAAGCCTAACACATCTATCTATAGTGGGTCCTAATTTCTCTATACTGTTCATGTAAAAGAAGAAAAACCCTACCCTCCTATTCATCATATAGCCACCAATTGCGTCGACGTCGACATCGACATCAACGTCGACATCGTCTTCTCATCTTTCTCTCTACACTTGAGTTTGAGAAGAAAAAATGCGAGAATGATTTATCGAGTGGAGCCGGTTGAAGAAATGACATCGAGAATTCGACCGGCCTAGCAACCAAGAAACACATTGATTGCTTAGGCTAACCCAACTTTAAACCATTACAAAGTTCTTAGATGTAAAGAAATAATATGTTAAAATACCATTTGTATTTTATATCTTTGTATTTTAAAATGTCAGACAAAGCTAAAATAAATTAGTCTAGTTCAAAATTAATTTTGTTTATTGAAATTGGTTAAACAATAATAAATATTTTCATGTTAGGCAATATAAAATGAGAAAATAATTTTAAATTTTATAAAGAAAATACATGAAGTTTTTTTTTAGTTCAACTTTTATTTAGTAAATTTAATAATAAATTGGGAATCAATTTAAAGGTATATTGAAATACAAACCCTAAATTTAATTTTTTGAAAATATGAGAAATAAATTTAAAAAAATTTAAAGTATAAAGATCAAAATAAAATGTGGATTGACATAAAAATCAAAGAGGGTCTTGGAGATCAAGAGATTATAAATTTAATCTAGGATACACTTATCTAGAAATCAATTTTTTACGAATATTTTTACAACAAAATGTTGTCTGAATAGTTTGTGTCCAAAAATATTTGTGGTATGTCAAATTGGTCTAAACATTCACGAATATTTAAAAAAAATAATACTAAAAAATCCAAAATGAATTTTTATAAATTAAACATTTTTTAAAAAATGCATGGGCTCATAGGCCATGTGGGTTTGTTTTAGATTTGGATTTAGACTTATTCAGTCATTCACCAACTTTATCTCTCTACCTATTATTTTTTCTAAATTTTGAAAAGAAAAAACCTAGAATTTTATTTTATTTTCTTAAAAGTTTTTTAGGTTTGTGCTCTAATTTTAATTTGGTTCTTATACTTCAAAATTGAACAATTTTACTTCTTACATTTCAATATTGTTCATTTTTAATTTCTAAAATACCAAAATCGTTAATTACATAAATTAAGTACGAATAGAATGATGATTAGACTAAATTTAAATTTTAGTGTATTAATAAAGTGATCAGAAGAAAATAAGTTTAAAACTAGATAATAATTAAAAATAAGTTTAGTATTTCCATATCAAAAATAAAATATTCAGTTTTGAAATATAATAATTAAATTAAAACTAGATTTCAAATCTAAAATTTAAAAAGGTAATTTTCAAAGAAAAATATTTAACTCATATCCGGACATGATCTATCAAATAATGTCCATCTATATGGTCCGGACATGATCTATAAAAACAAAGAAAAAAAAACATAGGCATGAAAGTGCACGTACGTTGGACAATCATGTCTCTTTTAACAAATGAAACAAAATCGACTAAAAAATAATTCAAATCTATAAATTGATAATAAAAAAAATTATTAACAATTATTTATTTTAATGTCTATTATTGGATTTGTGATGAACTTCCAATTTTTGACGTTACCTTCACCGACTACACTTTCCTCCATTAGATTGCATCACTTTTTTTTTCAAAGAAAAAATAAATTATTGAAGTTGTGGGATAGGAATATATATATTGTTAAGAAAAAACTTTTCCAATTGAGATGTCATTTCGATGAATTATTTGACTTGAGATTTAATAAGGATAAGTTGGAAGGACAACTACTTTTGAATTTTATGACAATGAATCGAGATATATAGTTATCTAGATTTTTGTGTTCTGATCACTATTTAAATCAATTATTTTAAAAATAATTTATTAAATTATTCAACTAAACTTTCATAATATATAGTTGGTAGTTTATATTGGTTGATCATTATGTGTGAGAAAAAAACTATAAACAAAACAAAAAACAAAGTGACAATGAGAGTTTATTTCAAAAAGTGAACAATATTATATCAATGTGTGAAAATTTGTTAAAGTTGTGACCACTTAAAAAGTGGTATTAAAACAGTTTTCTTGACTTAGACATATCGATAGAAACTTTGCTAGTTGAATAAAAAATTTAAGAGTTAACATAACCATAATAAAAATGTGTGGTTGCATCGCTAATGAAGCGTTCCAGTGAAAAATGCTTATGGAGGGATTATGGTGAGAAGTGGTCATGGAAGCAAAGAACTATAGCCTTGATGAGGGATGTTTATGAAATGTGCTTGTTATTGAGCACTTATATTGTGCATTGATGATGACTTCTTATGAGGGGTGTTTAAGTGTAATTAGAAAAAATTGATTATTCAATGAAGTAGGTTACTTTGTTTAAAGGAAAGTTCAGTCTCACATTAAGAGGTAGATTATAAGTATATGAGTAAGGACAACCATCTCCATCAATTGTAATATCCAGAGGTTAGGAGAAGTACACAAATGAATCGTACCACATCTAAATGAGAGAGGTCCTGAAAATATGAAATTTATAATTAAGAAATGCTGAACAAAATTCATGTGTACTACTTATATACCAACAAGGTACACTTCATTTTCAACGGCTCAATCCTAAGAACTTCATAGTTAAGCACACTTTGGTTGATCCGATTCTAGGTTGGATGACCTTTTAAGAATTTTTCTAGGAAACATGTGAATGAGAACAATCATGTTGAAAGGACACCTATTGGTATGTCAAAACAATTTTCACTCTTCAAAACACTTAAAGTTAGTAGGTAGCGTGATCGAAAAAGAATGTCTGGGATGATAGGAGCCAAATCCATATTCTATATCCTGGTTGGATCTCAGGTTTTGGATGTTACATTCGTATGAACCATTTTAAGTGAAAAAAAAAAAATAAAGTCATGAAGACTTTGTACCTAAAATGAAGAATATCATATTAGTGGACTTTTTTTATCTACATTATATATTTTTAGTTTCTAAATAATTTTTTTAATGTTGATCAGTCCACATCATTTTCAACTATAAATTTCAAGTACTCGGATTTCCCCCTTTTTAGCGCTATTGACAAAAGTAATTGTGTAGTTTTTAAAGGGGGTTTTCATGTATAGTAAATAAAAATAATAATAAAAAATTTATAAATAACAACTTCTTAGAAGAAAAAAAATGGTGCTGAGGCATGCCTATTAAATAGAAGAAAAAGTCCATATGCAGTGCATATATAATTTTCAACTAATACCACAAACCGTTTTCAATAAGTGTTTAGATAGACTTCAATCAGTATAGTTTCCAATCAATGCTACAGATAGTCTTCAATTAGTGCATCAAATGTCGTCATTCAATAAAAAGTTAATAGCATAATTGAAGTATACTGAAGAAAAAAAATTATGCCAAAATTTCTAGGCTAAATTATAGAAAATACCCCTAAACTATGGGGGTTGTGTAAAAAATGCCCCCAAACTTTAACATAAGTTTCAAAAATATCCTTACCGTTAAAATTGGATGGAAACCGTTAAAGTTTGGTTTCAAAAATACCCCCGAACTTTGAAAAAGTTTCAAAA
>JBBMKA010062883.1:0-17131 GCA_037833695.1 Sechiopsis laciniata
GATCAAGTTTGATTGTGGAGTGACTCAATTTAGAACAAGATCTTCCATATCTTGCTTCTAGATCTTTGATCTTAAGAAGTAATCAAATTCTAGCTTTTCTCTTGGTTGTTCCCAAATCCATAAGGAGGTGTTAATCTCTTAATTCAAGGTTTCTTACTTCATTATAAGCATGGATCTTTGGGCTGAGAATTACGGTTGCCTTATCAATTTCTCTAGAAGACACCCAACTTTTTCTGTTCCCTTATTCATTAAAAGATAAGGCCAGAAACTGGGTAAACACGCTGCCGCGTGAGTACACTTAGGAACAAGTTATCGAAAGTTTTTTAGTAAAATATTACCCTACTTCACGAAGTATGAACTCTAGACGTGAAATTACTAGCTTTAGTTAAGAGGACGATGAAACCATCGAAGCAGCATGGGAACGGTACAAAGAGTTTATAGCAATGTGTCGGTACCATGGTTTGTCATATACCATCCAAATGGAAAAAAATTTACAATGGTTTATCCGATTAAAACAAGGCGATCCTCAACGCAGCTGTAGAAGGAAGTCTTATGGAGAAAACCTATAACGAAGCTGATAACTCTCAAATAGGTCATTATTTAGTATGATTTATTAAGCATTTTATTAAGGAATCAGGAAGTTTTTGGAGCTATTAGGAGCATTTCGCGAATAAAAGTGTAGAAATCAGCATATGTACAGACAATAGCATCATCAGCGCATTATGCAAATTAGATACAAATATTATACAATTTTGTGCTAAAAAGCTATTAAATGGAGGAAATGCTAAACACTGATGTTGGAGGAACGAAACAATGGGAGCAGCGATGCACACAGAAGAATCACGCGTTCACAAGGTGATCGCACTCGAGAATCACACCAACATGGAAATAAACAGAGGATCAATCAAGCAATTAAATTGGTGTCAATCAAATAAATTCCAGTGGAAATCAATAAATCCTGCATTAATGAAGATTTTCTAGCTCACCTAGGCTTGTCGACCCAGTAAATCAACTCTATAAATTGCAAGAAGGAAGACGAAGTTTGGTGACCTGGTCGAATGGCCAGAAACCGATCCAAGTGAAAAAGAGCTAAGTCAAATGGTTAGAACCCGATTCATACGAAAACCAACTAGTGGTGATTGTAGGAGCCGATGACAAAGGAACTCCATATTTCACAGCCGTGCCAATTCCATTTTATTGTTTTTCTTAGGAGTAGTTATAATGATAAACATTTAGTAGTCATAATAAAATCTGCTAATTTAAACTTCTTACTGTGTGTTCATTGTTATGCTACGTTATAAGAGTCTTGAATGAATTCTCACGAATAGAATCATGCTTAGGAAAGTAGGTTAAAAAGTTTTACACTGCTGCGTTTGTTTATTTATATGTATATGAGTTGTTTAGCTATCCACGTATGTGACTTGTGGTGAGTCGGAAAGAGAAACAACATGGAGATCCAATATGCTACTGTATGTTGAATGTCTGTCTTTGCATCATTTAGGGAGTTAGGAATAACCTCACTATTGCTCGTGTTGCCCCGTTTTACTATGGAGTTCACAGCATAAGTTGTCCTTTCATAAATCACTAAGTGCGGAAGCACTTCTTAATTGAAGGAAGCGAGAAACTCGATAACTAGTCCCGCATTCTTAACATCTTCTATAACTATTTATTTATCTTTACTCATTGCATTCATATTTATTTCTGTCAGGCATTTACATATTTTTATTTTCGCATTCAAAACCGAAATCAAACACACTTTTACAACCCATTTATTTACTTTTCAGCATAACTCTTGTTTTAATCGTATTACTTCTAGACATCAATCTCTGTGGGATCGATAAAATATATACTTATTACTTGCTGCAGTTTTGATTGCGCATACTTGCGTGTAAGCGATTCCGAGTCATACTTAGCTTTAAGTTTTCTCTGAGTTAATTACTGTACGATTATATTAGCACTCGAAATGCAATACAGTTCAAATCTCACAATTTTATCAAAACAACTGCCAAAAATACCAGACTCAAACTAAGTTAGTGAAAAAATGAAGGGTAAAACCCGATAAATTAGAGCTTACTGCCATTGCCACAATGCAAGTGTAGCTTTCTACGCTCACTAATTTAATGAAATATATCCAAATGACTGAGCCTCATAAGGTTTAGAACACGTCGGCCATGGATCATACAACCCCCGACTTCAGTGCACTTTGTGGAGGTGACCATGTATACGAATGATGTAACAAAAATCTAGCTTCAGATACATCGAAAAATCAAAATTCATGACCTAAGAATAATCCTTTCTCGAATACGTATAACGTTGGTTGGAAAAACCACCCAAACTTCTTTTGAGGAGGACAAAACAATAATGCTAACCTAGCTGGGCAGCAAAGATTAAATCAACTATCGAGATTCTAAAACAACCAACATCAAGGTTATAGTCAAACATACGACTCAATACTGAAGGATTACATGGCCAAAAATGAGGCTACAATGTTGGAACAATTGTAACGGTTCAACCCATCGCTAGCCAAGATATTGTCCACTTTGGCCCACTGGCCTCACGGATTTGTTACTCCCCCAATGGGGAAAACGCGTCTTGCTAGGAGAAGGTATCCACATCCTTTATAATGAGTGCTTCGTTTCCCTTCCCAATCGATATGGGATACCCCTCTGGGTTTTTCACCCCCTTAGAGGTCCAGCATCCCGATGGACCTGGAACACTGGCCCGATGCCTGGCTCTGATACCATCTGTAACGGCCCAACCCATCGCTAGCCAAGATATTGTCCGCTTTGGCACATTGGCCTCACAGACGTGTTTTCCCCATAGGGGGAGAAACAAATTCGTGAGGCCAGTGGGCCAAAGCGGACAATATCTTGGCTAGCGATGGGTTGGGCCGTTACAACAATAGACCTTGCTGAATGCTCAACAAATAACGCTGCAAACATGGATAACTTCCATCAGACAAGGAAAGTTCTAGGCAGAATGGAAATGAGCAAGTCAATGTGATTGAGTTAAGAAGTTGGAAACCTCTGATAGAGAGAGAGAAGGTGAAGAAGTATCAAGAAACTTTAGCTTACAAGGATACTGAAAGAGGAAGGGAACTAGAGGACATTGAAGATGCGACAGATAAAGCTGAAGAACCTGAGATGAGACGTGAGGCGAGGGTTGTAGACAAACCACTTTTATCAACCACTGCCACCGTCATACCTTCAAAGGATCAAGAGAAAGAAGAATGAAATGCATTTCGAAAAGTTCACGGATATACTGAAGCAAATCCACATTAACATTCTTTTAGTAGATGCGTTGCGACAGATGTCAAACTACATGAAATCCCTAAAGGATGCTCTCAACAAAAAGGGCAAGTTTGAAGAATTCAAAGTGGCCGTGCTGAATGAGGAAAGCAATGCGATTGTTCAAAATAAAATTCTAATGAAGGAAGTTGATCCTGGGCAATTCACCATTCTTGTTAACATTGGCAACAACCATATTAGGCGCGCACTCTGTGATTTAGGAGCCAACATCAACATTATGCCCCTTTTAATTTACAAAAATTTGGGATAGGAGAAGCTAGACCTACTACTGTCACATTTCAACTTGCTGATAGGACAATATAGGAAAAATTGAGGATATCATAGTCCAGGTAGATAAGTTCATCTTTCAAGCAGACTTCATGATTTTGGACTATGAAGTAGACAAGGAAGTGCCAATTATCTTAGGAAGACCCTTTCTAAAGACCAGGCAAACTTTGGTTGATGTGTATGAAGGAACAATCACGCTACAGATGAATGATCAACAGATTCAATTCAATATTTTTTATTCAATGAAGCAAGTTAATGCGGAGGAAAATGTCAATGTTAGCAAAATAGAAGTGCTAATTGATGAAGAAATTAAGGATGTGCAGAAATTGGATATGCTAAATATCAACACCGAAGAAGAAGAAGAAGATGACAGTCCAAATTTTGTGCTAAAAGATCATGTAATGGAGGAAATGTACCAGTATAAAACACAGGATGTCACAGAAAGAACTAGCCCTCAACAACGCCCCTCGATTGAAGAACCACCAACCCTTGAGCTGAAACCTCTTCCTTAGCATCTGAAGTATGTATACCTACGCAAAAAGGAAACTTCCAATTGTCATCTCTTTGCAGTTAACACCAAGCCATGAGCAACTACTTCTGAAATTACTTAAACAACATACAAAGTCAATTGGCTGGACATTAGCAAACATAGAAGGCATAAGTCCTGCATTTTTCATGCATAAAATATTCCTCGAGGAAGATGCCAAAACATCAGTTGAACATCAAAGACGTCTAAAACCTACCATGAAGGAGTTGGTAAAGAAGGAAATCATTAAATGGCTAGATGCAAGCGTAATTTATCATATATCAGATAGCCAATGGGTTAGTCCTATTCAATGCGTGTCGAAGAAAAGAGGCACCACAATCATCCTAAATGAGAAAAATGAGCTAATACCAATAAGGACAGTGGCTGGATGGTGAGTGTCACAGACTACCGCAAGTTGAATAAAGCAACCAAGAAGGACCATTTTCCTCTACCTTACATAGACCAAATGTTGAATCTTATAGTAGGAAAGGAGTATTATTGCTCTCTGAACGGATATTCAGGCTACAATCAGATTACTATCGATCTAAAGGATCAAGAGAAAACTACTTTCACTTGTCAATATGGAAGATTCGAGTTTAGAAGAATGCATTTTGGACTTTGCAATTCCCCAGCAACATTTCAAGATGTATGATGTCTATATTTTCTGACATGATAGAAAACATCATAGAAGTTTTCATGGACAACTTAACAGTGTTTGGAGACAATTTTTCCAACTACCTCAAAAATCTGAAGAAAGTGTTACAACGTTGTGAAGAAACACATCTAGTGCTTCATTGGGAAAGTTTCATTTTATGGTGCACGAAGGAATTGTCCTTGGACACAAAATTTCAAAGGCTGGAATGGAGGTTGATCAAGTAAAGATCGAAGCTATTGAAAAGCTAGAGCCTCGGAACCATTTCTATACAGACAATGTGCAGATGGGATTATTCGACGATGCGTCGAGGAAAAAAAGATGAATGCAATATTAGAAGCTTGCCACGCATCGTTGTACGGCAGACACTTTGGAGGAATGCGCACCGTTGCAAAAAAATTTCACTTAGGCTACTTTGGCGTAGCGTATTTAAGGATGCGCATCATTATGCAAAAATGTGCGATAAATGTCAAAGGAAAGGAAATATAGGAAAAATGGATGAAATGCCTTTAAATGCAATTCTAGAACTTGAGTTATTCGACATCTAAGGAATCGAATTCTGACACCATTTCCTCCTTCACAAGGGAACTCGTATATTTTTGTTGCGGTTGATTATGTTTCCAAATAGATAGAAGCAATTGCCACACCTTTCAACGATACTAAAACGGTCATCAAATTTCGTTAAAGAAACATTTTTACAAGGTTTGGCACACTGCGGGCACTGATTAGTGACGAAGGAACACACTTCATAAACAAAACAATGGCTCATGTGCTACAAAAGTATATCATCAAACATCGCATTGCAACACCTTATCATTCGCATACCAATTCGCATACTAATAGAATAGATTGGTCTTTTCAACTGGATGATTCACTTTAGACTTATCGTACCGCATTCAAGACTCTGGTGAATATGTCACCATACAGGATCGTGTATGGAAAGTCATGTGATTTACCAGTATAATTTGAGCATAAAGATTTATGGGCACTTAAAAAGTTAAATCTTGATCTTCAGAAAGCCGATTCTGCCAGAATGATACAACTACTCGACTTGGAGGAGCATAGGCACTTCGCATATGAAAATGCGAAGCTATACAAAGAAAAGAAAAAAAAATGTCATAACTGCAGACTGATCCAGAGAACCTTTGAGGTAGGTCAGCAGGTACTTTTATTTAACTCACAACTTCATTTGTTTCTAGGGAAGCTCAGATCCAAGTGGTTTGGACAATTCCGCATTACACAAATTAAATCAAGTGGAGCAATCTGGATAAAGAACAAAGCAAAATGGGAATGAGTTTGCGGCTAATGGAAAAAGATTAAAGCATTATTGAAATGAGGATATTCAGTGCAGAATATCTTCATTATCTTTAACCAAAGAATGAGCACGAGAGCATGCGTTTGGAGCCAATGCGTATCGGTACATTTATTTTGTTTCTCCAAGCATGCTAAGTTATAAGTTTTTCCATCGATTTATTTAAAAAGTATGATTAGTAGTTAAACGTTCTCTTTTGTTTTATTTATTTATTTTAGTTTTTTTTATATATATAATTTAGTTATTTAGTTTAAGTTGTTTGTTTTCTACCTATGGTTACTTGGGAAGGTCGAAATCCAATAAGATACGATGCAGAATAATATAATATAATCATATCAATGCATTTATTATGGTTGGATACCGAGCAGCCAGAAGAAAGATTTGTTAATCCAACAGTTAGCAATACAAACAAAGCCGCCTGAATCGAAATGTCGACTAATGCAATTGTGGTGATTGACTGCTTTAGATTTCTTGTCTCCCTACCTTACTATTTAAACGACCGTACATCGTAATTTCTCCCTTCATCCGACCATGACCATCAAACCTTTAACCTCTTTTCTCCCTTACTAAAAACTGAATTACTCACCATGGTGTGAAGACTCGCAACTTCAAGACTCCACAAAATATGTCACCATACAGGATCGTGTATGAAAAATCGTGTGATTTACTAGTAGAATTTAAGCATAAAGATTTATGGGTACTTAAAAAGTTAAACCTTGATCTTCAGAAAGCCGGGTCTACCAGAATGATACAACTGCTCGACTTGGAGGAGCACAGGCACTTCGCATATGAAAATGCGAAGATAAACAAAGAAAAGAAAAAAAAATGACATGACCGCACACTGATCTAGAGAACCTTTGAGGTAGGTCAGTAGGTACTTTTATTTAACTCAAGACTTCGTTTGTTTCTAGAGAAGCTCAGATCCAAGTGGTCTGGACCATTCCGCATTACACTGGTTAAATCAGGTTGAGCAATCTGGATAAAGAACGAAGCAAATGGGAATGAGTTTGCGGCTAATGGACAAAGATTAAAGCATTACTGGAATGAGGATATTCAAAGCAAAATATCTTCATTATCTTTAACCAAAAAATGAGCACGAAAGCATGCGTGCGTATCGGTACATTTATTTTGTTGCTCCAAGCATGCTAAGTTATAATTTTTTCCATCGGTTTATTTAAGAAGTATGATTAGTAGTTAAACGTTCTCTTTTGTTTTATTTATTTATTTTTTAGTTTTTTTTTTTTTTTATAATTTAGTTATTTAATTTAAGTTGTTTTTTTTCTACTTATGGTTACTTGAGAAGGTGGAAATCCAATAAGATACGATGTGGGAAAATAGAATATAATCATATCAATGCATTTATTATGACTAGATACCGAGCAGCCAGATGAAGGATTTGTTAATCCAAGAGTTATCAATACATGCAAACCCGCCTGAATCGAAATGTCGACTAATGCAATTGCGATGATTGATTGCTTTGGATATCCTGTCACCCCGCCTTACTATTTATACGACCCATCGTAATTTCTACCTTCATCAGACCATAACCATCAAAACTTTAACCTCTTTTCTCCCTTACTAAAAGCTAAATTACTCACCATGGTGCAAAGACTCGCAACTTTAAGACTCACGAAATATGTCACCATACAGGATCGTGTATGAAAAATCATGTGATTTACTAGTAGAATTTGAGCATAAAGATTTATGGGTACTTAAAAAGTTAAACCTTGATCTTTAGAAAGCCGATTCTACCAGAATGATACAACTGCTCGACTTGGAAGAGCACAGGCACTTCGCATATGAAAATGCGAAGTTATACAAAGAAAAGAAAAAAAAATGACATGACCGCAGACTGATCTAGAGAACCTTTGAGGTAGGTCAGCAGGTACTTTTATTTAACTCACGACTTCGTTTGTTTCCTGGGAAGCTCAGATCCAAGTGGTCTGGACCATTCCGCATTACACAGGTTAAATCAGGTGGAGCCATCTGGATAAAGAACGAAGCAAATGGGAATGAGTTTGCGGCTAATGGACAAAGATTAAAGCATTACTGGAATGAGGATATTCAACGCAGAATATCTTCATTATCTTTAACCAAAAAATGAGCACAAGAGCATGCGTGCGTATCGGTACATTCATTTTGTTGCTCCAAGCATGCTAAGTTATAATTTTTTCCATCGGTTTATTTAAGAAGTATGATTAGTAGTTAAATGTTCTCTTTTGTTTTATTTATTTATTTTTTAGTTTTCTTTTTTTTATATATATAATTTAGTTATTTAGTTTAAGTTGTTTGTTTTATACTTATGGTTACTTGAGAAGGTGGAAATCCAATAAGATACGATGCGGGAAAATAGAATATAATCATATCAATGCATTTATTACGACTAGATACCGAGCATCCAGATGAAGGATTTGTTAATCCAACAGTTAGAAATACATGCAAAGCCCCTTGAATCGAAAAATCGACTAATGCAATTGCGGTGATTGACTGCTTTGGATATCCTGTCTCCCCGCCTCACTATTTAAACTATCGTACATTGTAATTTCTCCCTTCATCCGACCATAAACATCAAACCTTTAACCTCTTTTCTCCCTTACTAAAAAATGAATTACTCACCATGGTGTGAAGACTCGCAACTTCAAGACTCCACTGAATATGTCACCATACAGGATCGTGTATGGAAATTCGTGTCATTTACCACTAGAATTTGAGCATAAAGATTTATGGGCACTTAAAAATTTAAACCTTGATCATCAGAAATTCGATTCTACCAAAATGATACAACTGCTTGACTTGGAGGAGCACAGGCACTTTGCATATAAAAATGCAAAGTTATACAAAGAAAAGAAAAAAAAAATGACATGACCGCAGACTGATCCAGAGAACCTTTGAGGTAGGTCAGCAGGTACTTTTATTTAACTCACGACTTTATTTGTTTCCAGGGAAGCTCAGATCCAAGTGGTCTGGAACATTCCGCATTACACAGGTTAAATCAGGTGGAGCAATCTGGATAAAGAACGAAGCAAATGGGAATGAGTTTACGGCTAGTGGACAAAGATTAAAGCATTAATGGAATAAGGATATTCAGCGCAGAATATCTTTATTATCTTTTATCAAAGAATGAGCATGAGAGCATGCATTTGGAGCCAATGCGTATAGATACATTTATTTTGTTGCTCTAAGCATGCTAAGTTATAATTTTTTCCATCGGTTTGTTTAAGAAGTATGATTAGTAGTTAAACGTTCTCTTTTGTTTTATTTATTTTTTTCTTTTTTCTTTTTATTTATTTATTATAATTTAGTTATTTAGATTAAGTTGTTTGTTTTCTACTTATGATTACTTAAGAAGGTCGAAATCCAATAAGATACGATGCAGAAAAATATAATATAATAATATCAATGCATTTATTATGGCCAGATACCGAGCATCCAGATGAAGGATTTGTTAATCCAACAGTTAGAAATACATGCAAAGCCCCTTGAATCGAAAAGTCGACTAATGCAATTGCGGTGATTGACTGCTTTGGATATCCTGTCTCCCCGCCTCACTATTTAAACGACCGTACATTGTAATTTCTCCCTTCATCCGACCATAACCATCAAACCTCTAACCTCTTTTCTCCCTTACTAAAAACTAAATTACTCACCATAGTGCGAAGACTCGCAACAAACTATCAAAGATGGTGGAACATATGGAGAGAAAGGCAAGGCAAGGTTGACCCCACTCAAGATCTTGAGCCAGTCAACATTGCGCAAGTCATTCAAGATGGTGACCAGTCGCATGCCAGCACTCATCAGTGTAAGTGAACCATTGATTCACCAACAAGGATGGAAGAGTGCGCACAAGAAGAAGAATCTTCAGAAGCTCTTGGAGAAGAAAGAACAGTCATATCTGCACCACGAAGATCCCCCCGTTGGTACCGATTGAGAGCCCTAAAACTTTAGGGTACTTCTAAGGTTTAACACCTTCAATGAAAGAGCGAGACATGGCTGTGTTTGAGCAGCGAATGAAGGAGGTAGCACAAGCAAGAAGCCTTGAGCACAGATAAAATGCAAATGAGGGCACCTCTAGACCTCTAAATAGTTCAATAGCATCCAGGAGGGTGTAGAGCAGCAATGCCAGCACCATAGGACCTGTTTCGATGCCATGAAAGCCTTTCTGAGCATCAAAGAACAAGGATGACTTACATAGGAGAAGTACCAAGCCTTTTAGAAAAAACCATTCATCGCTTAGAGGCTAAATATGTGGCAACCCCTGCCATAAAAGTAGTAGAAGCGGGCCCTTCCACACATGGCCATGTATCAACTCGCCCACCAAAGAAGCAGAAGAGAATAGAAGCAAAGTTGGCGTGCTACATCTGGCTGCTCACCAATAATCTAGATACATATCTAGAGTATGTGCATGAAAGAGACAGTGCGATATTTGACGCACTGGCATTGTTGGATCGGCGCATCCAAAAGCCGCAATTCCCCAGCTTCCACGACAGTGTTTCTTCCACCAACTACGAATCCAATAGTAATAA
The DNA here is from genome assembly GCA_037833695.1 of Sechiopsis laciniata. NCBI lineage: Eukaryota > Viridiplantae > Streptophyta > Magnoliopsida > Cucurbitales > Cucurbitaceae > Sechiopsis > Sechiopsis laciniata. Next base: position 10,589 of record JBBMKA010062883.1, read on the forward strand.
TTCCTAGGAAGAATGATAAAGGAAGTTTCTATCTTTATCACATTATCCTTCCTCTGTGCTTTATCCTATTCCTTATGCAATATAATATAATCATTTTCTCCATTTTATTCCCTCCTTAGATATTCTGCTTTGACCTGTGTGATGTTGATTTCTCACTTTTTAATTCTGTTCATTTTAAAAATATTGCCTAAGCACGCTAAAACTTAAGATGCCACGAGACTATCAATTGCTAGTATTCTAACGAGGTTGTTTAGAACCATATTATTTTTAAACTTGGAACAGTTGCCCACTTTCTCGATGAGGAATCAGAAAGCTTGAACTAGTGAGATTGAACCTTAGAACAAACTAAGTTTGGAGGAACTACGCCTCCCTTTCATTGAGGGCAGTGAAGAGATTAAGTTTGGGGGTGAGGGCAAGCCCGTGGAGTGTTTTGAGAGAAAAGAGAATCAGCAAAAAAAAAAAAAAAATTTAAAAATTCTTAGTGTGAAAAATAAAGATCAAAACATTCTGGGTAAAAATGAAAGGCGTAGAAGAGCGAATAGTCGTGGGTATTCCAAAGTATTCCGCTAGCCACCATTAGCGCAAGCTTAAGATATTCCATTGGTTAGATGGAATATTTTATGCTCAAATATATCATGCTAAGAACTACAGAATTGTGGCTATGAGTGCAACCCGATGAGGAATGCAGAAAGCATAGTAGAAATGCTCGAGGGATTTGAGACTCAAATAGATAAGCCTCAGAAAGAATGTTTTAAACAAACTTAAGGAGATCAAGGGGCTAATTAAACTGTGATAGAGTCATAAGTTTCCAAACTAAGGGATGTGCGTTGTATCAAGGGCAACTAGGAGAAGAACCGATACAATTTAGGAGGAATTCTAGTGAAAGAGGAATCAGGATGATTAAGCAGATGGCGTATTAAGGCAACAGTAAACAAAAGAATTTTTTTTTTTTAGCAAGAAGAAAAGCATTGCATTTTGATAAGAAGGTTATTTGTAGCAGCTTTTTACGCCTACATTAGCATTGCTCAGGAAGAGCAATGATTTAAGTTTGGGGATTTGATGACTCTCAAATAGAGCCAGTTTTTATGATGTTTTAGAGTCATTATTTGATCTTATTATAGAAAATCTAATGCGAAAATGGTAAATATAATGATAAAAAGGTGAAAAAGGTTAATGCATACGCATTAGAGGAATATGCATTATAATGCTAAAAATGTTAAATCTACACTCTAAATGCGTAATTCGAAATGGTTTATGCTAATCTGCAGTTTTATTGAAATTACGACGTAGAACAAGATCTGGATCAAACAATATGACAAGGATCAATGCGAAGCAGAGAACTCGATCAGACCATGCAGTCAGCAAAGAACCATCCAGAGCTAAATCATGCAACAGTAGCAGTTCGAAAAAGACGCCAAGTCACTTACAAGCAAATAAAGAAAGAATCAAGTGAAGAGCAATTGTTGACTAGCCAGATAGCTATGAGACAAATTGCGGAAGTCACGAGATTTCTACCTTAAATCACACAGCAAGATTGGCAACTATCAATTAGTAAGATTCTATTGCGCTAATTTGGCTGTTGACCTAAACCAAGAAAATTCGAGAAGACCTAGAAGGAGACTATAAGAAGAGAATCGTTACAACATTTTAAGGAAGGGCGTAACGAGAGAGTTCACCACCACTCTGTTTATTTTGTTTTACAAACTCATTGGTGCATTTAAGTAATATTATTTTTCAGCATGTTATTTTCCATGTTGTTATCTGTGTTTCTTTTTAGTGCTATGAACTAGTTTCTTTAAGGCTAAGTTAGGGGAAAATGGAATAACTTACATATGTGTTAGATAGATTTAGGGAGGAAATAACCAGAGCATGTTAAATAGGTTTTTAACTTAATAGTAAGTGTCGACCGACCATCTACACGCATTAAGGGCATGTTTGGGGTGGAGATTTAGTTAATCCGGAATAAGTTAATTCCCTTTAATACTTATTTGGTGGAAGGCTTCCCTTAATCCGGCTTAATTTAATACCCAACTCGGATTTGAACAGCAATTACTGTTCAAATCCGAGTAAATGTCCCTTCGTTCCCTTTTTTAAGTACTTTTTCTGATTTTTCTAGACTACTCTTTCTCTTTCTCTTTTCACCAACGATCTCTCTCATTTCTTCTTTTCTTCAATTTTCCTTCAATTGTTCTTCGGTTTGAGGTTTCTATGGTTATTTCTTTTTCAAATGATATTTCAGTGTTTATTTTTACATTTTTTTTTACTTCCCCTATCATAAATTTTCTCAAATCTCTCATTTTCTTTGGAGATCTTCTTCCTACAATAGACAAAATGAGAAGAAGGCTGCCACCTCGAATCACCATTTATTATAAGGCGCGTTGTACAGTTCCGACAGCCCATCGGCGGCTTCTTGTAAAATAAGCTTCGAAACAACACCATCAAATAACTTTGTTTCTTTGTCGATGGAATCCAAACCCACTGTTGAATAAAGCACTAACAAACCAAAATTACCAGCGAAAAATGTAGATCTTCGAATTAAAAGACCTGATCACAACTAAAACCTCTAATTGAAAGCGAAAAAGAGATTTAGACGCTAACAACCAAAATCCCCTTTCGACAAAACATTTTTTAGACTTTCCTTCTGACAATTGAAACTAAGTAATGGGGGAAAATTTCAATAAACACAAATGATCAAAGGTTAATCTGTGATCTAAGAAGAAAGTTTGAAGGATTAAAAATGAAAATTGAAAGAGTATGAAAATGATAACAGAGCAAAGACATTGAAAGAAGGAAAAATAAAGAGTAATAAAAATCGCCACAAAAAAGAAATGAAAATAGAAATAATTTCATTAATATTTGGGTGGGTCGCCACACCAAGTTTATATCTCATATGTGGCCTCCAGTTATGACGCCACTTGTCTCCTTTTTTTTTTAGATTAATTTATTAATTTTCTATTTTTTTTCCTTCATTTTCATTTAATTTCTTTTGTCGTTTATCATAAAATCATATTGTATATTTTTCTATAAAAAAAAAAAATCATATTGTATATCTACACAATTTTTTGATTTTATTGTTTAGGTAGAATAATTACCATGAAAATTAGGTAGAATAATTTAAAATGCATGAAAATTAGTTTTACACTTTCATTATTAGTTTAATTAAGATAGTCCAACCTATTTGAACAATTGAATTTCAAATTTAATTACCATGAAAAAAAAATTAGGGTGTACTAAATAAATTAAAATTGATTTTTTAAAACTTTTAAATTATTATATTATAAATTAGGGTGTATTAAATAAATTAAATTAATTTTTATTTCATTTTAAGTTTATACCAACCTTGTAATTAAGTAATTTAATTAAAATTATTTTTATATAATTTCGATATCTTTCTAATTTTTTGAATAATATAAAATTTATTATATTATTTTTAAATTCAATATAGATATTAAATTGAAATTAAAATAAGTAATAAAATATACATTGATAAAACATAATTTTTGCATTTATCTATTGTCAAGGGAGAACAAATTAAAGAGTAGAAATTATAAAAAATAAAAAATAAAATAAAAGCATGAAAAATGTTAAATAAAAACTTAGCTTAACTTAATTCTTGCACCAAACAATAGTCAGCTTAACTTAATCCAGCTTAACTTAAACTACCCACCAAACACAGATGAACTTAATCCTTAGCTTAACTTAATACCGACTAACTTAATCCTAATCCCTACACCAAACATGCCCTAATAGGTTGTAAATCGAAAGAAGAGATGACCTAAGGCTAGTTTGCATGTTCAATAGGTTAGTATTAAGTCCTTTGTACTTTTAAATCGGAGTTTAGGAATAAACACATAACTATTGCATATGTTGCGTCAATTATCATTACATTGAGTTGCAATGGAAGTTGGGCTTAATGCGAGCGAATGCGGAACCAAACTTTGGTTAGGCGAAGTATGATAGTATTTCCTTACCCCATATTTTCTTTTAATACTGTGAACACATTCCATGAGTACTCTAGTTGCGCCTTATTTTCTCAAATCGCATATTTACATTACATCTTTATTTCCTTTACTTTATGCAACCACAAACCTATCACACTCAAACCCATTCGTTACTTTCTTTTCTTTTATTTACTAAACATCATCCTTTATAAATCACAGTCCATGCAGAGATTGACAATTTACTTATTACTTGCTACAGGCTGCATACACTTGCGTGAGTGTGAACTAAAAATCACACAAAGCAACCTAGTGTTCCACATACACCTAGTCAGACTACACCACCAATCTTGAAAGAATCACAAAGATGGGGAATGCTTCTCATTCGAGGTTCAAACTCATGATGTCCTACTCTTGCCATTCCCTTCTCCTTCTGTTGCTCATGAACTCTAGCCATATTTGTCTTACTCGTTTTATATCCCATACAGATTCTCTTCATGTTTCCTGACATATTCAATAAGTCAACTAGGCTTTTCGTACTTTTATTTAAATATGGCCTCATAAGTTGTTGTTTCCTTCCAACGTCTTCATATATATTTGTGGCATACGCTATCTCAAAAGATTGAAATGAGGATTCAAAAGCTTTTTCAGTTGCTTCTACAATGGCATCGAGGAAAGTCTTGTGACCAAAATATCCTCATGTCCAGATACAGTGACCAGTTTCTGGTCGACCACGAACTTGAGTTTTTGGTGCAAGGATGATGGGACTACCCCAGCTGAGTGGATCCACGAATGTGCCAATAGAAAACTATAGCCCGAATTGATATTTATAACATGAAAGGTTATATAAAAAGTGCATGGGCCTATCTGAATAAGTATGTCTATATCTCCATTGACTTCACTACGGTCTCTATCAAAAGCTTTTACTATCATGGTATTGGTTCTAATGTAAGACATCTCGATAGGTAACTTTTCTAGTGTAGATTTAGGCATTATGTTGAAGGAGGAGCCATTGTCAACAAGAAACTTTGTAATAGCAAACTTCTTGCACTTAACTGTGATATGAAGAGCTTTAGTATGACCTATACCCTCTATGGTATCTCATCATCTACGAAAGTTATCGAGTTGGATGCAGTCATGTTTCTGACGATAGTGTCTAGATTGTTAAATATAATATCTTGTGGAACATGAATTTGATTTAATGTGTCCAAAGTCTTGCAATGTGCTTCAGAAGCTAACAATAATCCCAAAATGGATATCTTTGTAAGTGTTTGACCTAGCTACTCATCCACTTTATACTAACTTTGTTTAACCAGTTTTAAAAATTCTTCAATAATTTTTTTAGAAACTAGTTCTTTGTCCTCCAAAAATTTTTAGGTAGAAGGGTTCTCTATTTGATTATTAACACTTTCGACGATCTTTGCTTTTACTTTTTCTCTTATTTTAGATTTTAAGAGGTCATCTAGAGTGTAACATCTCCCACTTCGTGTAAGACCTTCTATTCCACTAGAACCTACTGTTACCCTATATTTATAACTCCAAGGTACCTCTCTATTACTATTACATTTGAAAGGAGCTAGAACCTGTATAGTAATTGGCTTCGGATTTGAGCTTGGAATATTGGGTTTTTCACAACAAAAATTGTTAATGGTTTCAGGTTTAAAGAAACTTATGTGATTTTGCTATGAAAAAGTTGATCTCAACTTCCTCTTGAGGATATTCTATCATTTTTGGGAGACTGCCAAAAAGTGTGAATCCAAAAAATCTTAGATTTTTTTATTAAAACACAAACACTAGTCAATAGAATAGCCTTTTGTCTAAGCATGGTCTGAGCAAGTTAAATTGTCATTATATCCATCCATAACTGAATCAGATTGAAAAGGTCTCATTTCAATATATCCATGATTGATAGGTTACGATTCCAGTACTAATACAATATTCCGTAATTAATTCAAAGTCAACTTAAGCTAAATGTAACTCAGAATCGATTACGCGTAAGTATATGCCGTCAGGAATTGCAGCAAGTAATAAGTATATAGATTTATTGATCCCACAGAGAATTTGAAGCACAATGATATAGATTAAGGGTTAGAAATGTAAGTAACACGAATGGGTTTAAGATAGTTGATGTTGGTGTAGTATCAATTGAATAAAATACTAATGCTGACACTAATGCTGACACTAAATTGATGCTGATGCTGACACTAATGCTAATGCTAAACTAAGTTGCTTAAGTTAATTAGAAAACTCGAGAGAACATGTATGTTTTGCATGGTGATAAAGAAATCATGCTACATGCTACCCAACTGCATAAATGCTTTCGCAATCATGGATGTAGAACTCAACTTCCGCTGCAGGTCCACATGAATAGGCTCAGGGTTTTGCACGCGTTAGCAGGGTTAAACCTTAACTCTCATTGAGTGGTACGAAGAGTCTTTGCACAATACTAACGTAACCTGCTGGGTCTTTCACCAGGTTTCTCTTCTGAGTAAGCTAAAGGCTAGCATACGTGGGTAGCGAGCCGACGTATACTTAATTTAATTACAACATTATAAATTCAATCACCCACAATTATGCTATTTCTAAATTCCAATTAAATATGCTT
>JBBMKA010062894.1:4463-17131 GCA_037833695.1 Sechiopsis laciniata
CGTTAGTGCGCACCTCTACCATTTTCACGAGATAATCGTCTAACCCTACTACATTTAGTTGCCAAGGTACTACATTTAGTTGCCAAGGTACTACATTTGGACACAGCCTTGAGGCTTTTTCCTCTAAAAAGAGGAAAAAGCATGGCGCAAGTCTCACCGTTTTTTGTATCCGTTAGTGCGCACCTCTACCATTTTCACGAGATAATCGTCTAACCCTACTACATTTAGTTGCCAAGGTACTACATTTGGTTATTTGTATCCTTTGAATTTTTTACAGTTCAAAATTTGGTTTTTCTCCCTACAATAGCAGGTTTACTTTTGATTGTTCTTTGTTAAATTGTAACACTTTCATTTATAATCAAATGGTTTTTTCCAATATATATATATATATATATATATAAATCTAATATGCTCCCTCATGGCATTTTGGCATGAGCTGTTCAAGCATTACATGAATTTTAACTTTAAACTAGTGCAGAATCTCTACATTAGTTACAAAAATAATTGAAGGGAGTCTTGACTACTATCACAATCAATAGAAGATGAGTAAAAAGCATTTCACGCCAGAGTAACAATACTAAGATCTTGAGCATAAACTCACTCGTTCATTAAAAACAGTAGAATCTAAGTGCCATCTGTGGTCGTACATGGAACCCTGCAACCATCGACTTGAACAACTTAGACAGTAGGGAAAGAATCAAAACAAGAATAGCTTCCCCTGGACCAGCAGGAAACCATTTGTTTCAATATATGAGATTATATGTACCAGATGCTTTGCCTTCTTCTTCTTCTTATATTTTACTGATGTTTCTGCTGAATCATATTGCACATCCCCAACTGACTCAACTTCCATGCTTTTTTGGAGTTGGGATCCGCCACGTAAAGTACTTTGATCATCCTGGAAAGAATTAGTGTCACCACTTGAAGCGTCTGTCTTAGCTTGACCATGCAGAACCATGGCAGCTCCACTGAATGGACTTACAACCCTTGGCCTTGAAGCAGTCCGGATTCTTTTTGTTGGTATTGGACCAACATTAAGACTAGCAGGCCGTTTTCCAATTAACATAGACTGTTGAGTCCCATTTGCAATGCGCCAATAAGGCAAATCAGCTCCCATTTCATACTGTCTCCCAGTGTATGATTTAATAGAGTGTTTTCTTTTCTTCTGCACAAATTTGGATGCCTTGCTACCTTCAAAATACATGCATGCATCTCCATCCTCATCATATGCATTATCTTAACGTCAAAAATAAAAATTCAGAAGTCAACTTCAGAATCTTTAACGTTAATCAACAAGGAACTACTAATAATTCATGAATTTACTAGCATTACCTGCTAAAGTATCATATAATGAAGTCTCAACTACTTCTTGCATGCAACTGCCAATTTTCTGCAAATTTCATTTCAGCAAATGAGCAAGAACTACAGAACCAACTAACTAAATATTAACTGAAGTCAACTAGGTTGCAAAAAAGATTGTGTCAGAAATTTCCAGTAAACAATCCATAACACATAAATGGAATGGTTAGTTTTAAATAACAAAAATAAATCCAAGGTTATTCACATATAAATAGTATAGTGTGCAGATAGATATACATTTATATATAGAGAGAGAGGGAGAGAGAGAACAAAGAAAAGTTTATTTTTACCCTCAGTTCCCCATTCCTTGGACAAAAAAAAGGCAAACATCACATCAATATCCAAAACAGTAATGGTAGCAATACTGACCTCGCACTTCAACAGAAGAGCTTCAATAGATCTTCTATATGTATCCATCGCACCAATTGGTATCGTATAAAAGAGGCTTACCTATGAAGTCAAAGCTAAATATGTAAATATTCACAATTATCAATCATGAGCCAATTTAGCATTCAGCCCAAACAGTAATGGAATTTTTTTTAAAAAAGCCAATCTATTATCTTCTCAATTTAAAAGAATGAAGACAAGAAACATGCAACATATTCCACGTTCTTGAAAGTGATAAATAAAAAAAATAATAATAAACAAAATAAACAAATATACACCAAAGAAAGTATTGTGTAAGAACATGTCAGCATACGGACAAGCATATGCAAGAGAGAAGAGACTAAGCCATGACTGACTAAATTATGGGTGCGAATGAAGTAACAAAAGAAACAGCTAAGTCATTTATTATTACAGCCCATACTTCTTTCAGGTTCTCCTCCGATCCCATGTCAGGATGCCATGAGTCAGACATCCTGTCAGGGGCTTCTGCATGCTGAGGGCAAAGAAAACTGTTACATTTCAGAAACCTCCTAGCATATTCCTTCAGAGATGTAGAGATCCTATTCTTTGGGTGTTGCAGCTCCAACTCTTTGCTTGGTTCCTGGCCAATTATTGTCACACATATAATAACGAGATAATAAAACAAGTTTAAAAAAATGAGGCATTAAAAAATCATCGTCTTTTTTGAACTACTCACTAATCAAGTTATATTACTTATGGGCATTAGCTAAAAATTGCACTTCTATACCATAACAGCATACTACAGAAACATAGCATGACAACACGCAATAAAATATATTTATGGTTAAAGGTGTGCAAGTATTGATAGATATTATTACAGAAATACAAACATTCACGGTATAGAATTTAGGTCTTTTTTTTTTTAGTCACTTTCTTTAGCAGAATTCTGTTGGCGTGGTTTTTTTGTGCCTCGTGTTTCTACATTTTCATTTTCTCAATGAAAGCTTGGTATTTCATCAAAAATGTACTGATCTTTAAATACAAGGAAAAAAAAAAAGAGGGAAAGAGGCAAATAAACTTGTTAGATTAACATGAGTTCCATCTCAAAACCAATTAGCAATTAAAGGAGTAGCTCCTTTTATTAACAAGGTAAGGTTTCCCATCTTTCCAATATGGGATCCTCAACCTGATCCCTTTCCCCATTCGTTTGCTTTTAAGCCCACCCCCTCCCTCTCCCCATTCGTTTGCTTTTAAGCCCACCCCCTTCCCTCTAGCTCCCATGGTTCCCTGAGTCATGTGGTTGTTATTCAGCCTTAATTCGTTTGCTGCTTTGCCTCCCCCTATGGATCATGTGCCCCTCTCAACTTGATATAGACTCAGAAGATGACGTTAGTGTTAGCAGTATTGAATCGTCAGCAAATCACTTAGATGAAGCCATCTCTCCAAGAGGAGCTCATTTCACCTTCTGATCTTGATGAACTAGCTTTTCCATCTCCATTACCTTCCTCTAACTATCAGGAGTGTGCTCCAGTTGATATTCCTGAAAAGTTTGCCGACATTATTGACAAGTGTGGATTTCAGTTAAAGGAGTGTCGTGAATCTTCAATTGGCTTGGCCAGTTGAAGTTATGTTTGTTTAGCTTGTTGGTGGTTCGCTTTACTCCTCTTCAGTTTCTCTAGGTGTCGTGGTCTTAGTTTGCATTTGTTTTTGAAAAGTGAAGCTTGAAGTTTTGGAATGCGTGTTCTTTTTTTTATTGTTTTGTTCTATATGTCACTTGGGCTCGGAGTTTGTTCTACGTGTGGTTTTTTGTTGTTTGTGTTCTATTTATTTTTGTAGCTTGGATTGTGTTTCTTAGTTTTGTATCTTGTACCTTGTACTCCCCTTCATTTTCTTAATGAAATTCTTGTTTCTTGTTTCAAAAAAGAAGGGCACCAATTCAAAATATAAGGGATCAAACAATGGACTTATCACCACATCAATCCAATTACTGATATAGAAGGATCAAGTAACCCCTCTTCTTCTAATAACATCAAACTCAATAATTCGTCTCATAACTTTGATCTCAATACTTCTTCTCATAACCTTGATCTCAGTATTTCTATAGCTCAAAGGAAAGGAATTCGTAGTTGTAAGAAATACTCAATTGCCAATTATTTTTCGTATCATAGGTTGTCTGATAACCATAAGGCATTCACCTCTAGGATAACTAACATTTTTATTCCAAGGAATATATAAAAAGCCCAAAATGATTAAAACTAAAGTTTAGGAGTTATGGAAGAGATGAATGCGCTCAAATAGAACTATATATGAAAAATGGTAAATAGACTGAATGATAGAAAATAGGTATAAATGGGTATTCACTCTAAAGTGTAATGCAGTCGGTAGCATTAAAAGGTATAGAGCAAAACTCATTATTGAAGGCTTTACTCTTACCTACGATATTGACAACCAAGACATTAGCTCGTATTGCTAAGATTAACTCGCTTCGAGGACTACTTTTGATTGTAGTAAATTTGAGTAGCCATTTTATCAACTAGATAGTAGGGGCGATTTCCATTTGTTTGTACCAACAGAACTGATATCCTCGATTTTTCAACAATTGAGTCCAAACCGATGTCCAATAAAGAACGAACCCGTTGGTTCGATTGTCATTTCGCTCGATTTTTAATTTTGATTTTAATGAGAATTTGATTCACTTTACATTTTTGTCTCATATTCAATTTGATTTTAATGATTTTTATTTTACCAACCAAGAACAACATTTCCCATATATAACATAATATTTATAATGTTTTTACTTCATATTTCACATCTAAATTTGTTCTTCCATCAAATCTCAATACCAATATATTTTTATTTTTCTTTAGTATTTATATATTTGGTTAGGTTTTAAATTGGTCTTCCATAAAAATAATTGAACCAAACTAATACATTTAGATTTTCTAAAATATTAAACCGATTGATCCAATACTGCTCTAAAAAATCGAGTCGATCCGTTGGATTGTTTGGTTTAGTTTTTTTTCGTTTTTGGTTTTTTTTCATCACCACATATAGATGTAAAAATGCATTCCTCAACTGAGATCTTGAAGAGGAAGTGTTTATGAATTTGCCACCTGGATTTGAAATGAAACTTGGAGTTGATAAAGTCTGCAAACTAAAGAAATCCTTACATGGCCTCAAACAATTCCCTAGAGCATGGTTTGAACCTTTCGGGAAAGTAATTACAAATTATTGGTTCCTTCAAAATAAAAAACAGATCATACCATCTTCTAGAAACATACTAGTGATAACCACAACGTTGTTCTAATAGTATATGTGGATGATATAATCTTTACAAGTATTGATGAAGTTGGGATAAACGAACTAAAGAAAATGCTAGCAAATGAATTACAAATTAAAACATATGAATGTTGAAATACTTCCTAGGATGGAATTTGCTAGATCCAAGCAAGGTATCCTTGTTAATCAAAGAAAATACATTCTTGATTTACTGGAAGAGTCTAGATTACTTAGATGCAGAATAACAAGACTTCTATTGAGCCAAATCTAAAGCTGCAAGCACTAACTGCGAAAGAGGTGAAAGATAAGAAACGATAACAGAGACTAGTGAGAAGACTTATTTATATGTCTCACACGAGACCATATATTATCTTTGCAGTGAGTACGGTTAATCAATTTATGCATGCTCCTAGAGCAAATCATTTTGAGGTAGTCTACAGAATCCTGAGATACTTGAAGGTGATAAGACCCATTTAGGAGTAGGATAAAGAATGACCAATCCTATTAAGAGTAAGATAAGAATATTAGACTATAAATAAGAGAGCATGGGGAGGTAAGAATATATTGAGAAGTATTGAGATATTGAGTATCTAAGGCTTGAAAGTGATCTCAGGATAGGGAGGGTCCAAGTACCTCGAACACTTGGCTTATCTTGTATCTTTATTATTTTCCATTATAATATATATTTGGTTTTTATCAATTTAGTATCAGAGCAAGTTTCGATCCATGGATAGTGGTACGTATCTTGATAGGGTGATCGAAAAATTAGGTAACGAAAATTTTATCGAATCAGTTACAAAGAAAGTAGTAGAGGCATGTATGAAATCTTGGGATGAGACGAAGAAAGAGAAGGAAGCCGTATGGGATTCAGCTTTTCAACCTCTACATGATAATTTGGCAAGAATGCAGGATGAATGGTTGGAATATTTGGCCGAAAACAAAAGGCAAGAAGCATTAGAGAAAGAGGAAAGGGAGAAGAAATCAAATCAAGAATCCACTAACTCGGGTGAGAAAGATTCAAGAAAATTCCATGAAGAAATCAAGAAAGTGGAATCGATAAGCAATGGTGAGAGTGATGCAAATCTAGAAGATTATTGTGCTATTTCAATGGGAAGAGCATCAGATGTCGATGAAGAAATCGAGAGTCAAGATGGAGGTAATGTTGAAACAAATGAAGATAATTTAGGGAGATGGATGGATGATTTCAAGAAAGAAATGAAAGAATTAAGAAAAGATTGGACCGATTATAAGGAGCAACTAGCAAGAAGCATTGTTATTGGCAAAACACGAGAGAGAGGATAGTGGGAAGAAACCAAAGAACACTACTCGAACAATAGGCTTGTAAAAGAAGTTTAATCTGCAATGGTCAAAAGCGTTAGTTTTGGAAAAATTCGAAAGAAAGAAACTGGGGCAAGAATTCATCTCCCTGAAGAAGTTGATCCAAGAACAAAGAAGAATAAATTCATCAATGAAAAAAGAAAGAATGGACGAATGCGAAACCACCAAAGAATAAAATTATGGGTCAGAAAGAGAAAATTCATTCGACGAATGAGGAAACGAAAGAAGCGATGTAAGTTCATGATAATGAAAAAGAAGGATCAAGAACGTCAAATGGCCGCCATTGCCACCCTTGAACACCTTCCACCACCGCCGGCACCACCTCCAATCACCGAATTTTTTTTATTATTTTCTTTTGGGTTTTGTTATTTTTTTGTAATGAACACCTTGAGGACAAGGTGTATTTTGGAGGCCGGGTAATGATAAGACCCATTTAGGAGTAGCATAAGGAATGACCAATCCTATATATAGTAGGATAAGAATATTAGACTATAAATAAGAGAGCATAGGGAGGTAAGAATATATTGAGAAGTATTGAGATATTGAGTATTTAGGGCTTGAGAGTGATCTCAAGATAGGGAAGGTCCAAGTACCTCGAACACTTGGGTTATCTTGTATCTTTATTATCTTCTATTATAATATACATTTGGTTCTTTTCAGAAGGGAACTCTAAGAAAATGCATACTGTTTCAAAGACATCAAAACTTCAATATTGACATCTACACTAATGTTGATTAGGCAAGAAGCACTACATACAGAAGGTCTATATCAGGTTATTGTTTCTTTGTTGATGCAGAATTTAGAGCATTAGCTCATGACATTTGCGAAGGTATTTGGATAAATAGGCTTCTTAGAAGAACTGAGGATCACATATGTAAAGTCGATATGAGTTTACTGTGACAATAAGGCAGTTACCTCCATTACTCATAATCCAGTTCTTCCCAATAGAACAAAGCATATTAAGATTGACAAGCATTTTATAAAGGAAAAACTGGCACTAGAGTGATTTGCATTCCCTACTTATTGACAACCGAGAAAATTATCGAAGTTTCGAATAAAGTACTCCCAAAATTACACTATGAAAGACTGATTGAAAAGCTAGCCATAAAAGACATATTTATACCAGTTTGAGGGGGAGCGTTGATTATTTGTTAATTATTTTCTTCCTTAATTGTCTTATTTCATATGTAAATGTTTCCTTGGTGTAAATATAGGGTCACCTTGAGTCAAAGGAAGGCATTTTGATGCTTTGTTAATCAATAGAACTTATTTCTATTCCTTCAAAATCGACAAGAAGCACCCACACGTACAATGTCAGGTTCCCAGCACCCAAATTGATGGAGATCTAGCACAGCACGTAAAGCACACATTCAACGCTTAAATCATCATCGGTGTCAAGGAGCAACTATGAGATGAAGCTCGTCCATGTTGGACTCTAGGTCGTCGGCATACTCGCGCCATCTACTGATCTCTGAAGGCTCAGACCTATGAGCCCAGCCATAGACCCGCGAGAGAGAGTCCAGACCAACATGAAGGCTCGTCAAAAACAAGCTCACACGAACAGCTTAACAAACACTAGCTCAGAATCCCAAACTGCAGGAAAGAAGGTGGTAGGTTTGCGAGAACCCTAGAGAAAAAGCGACACAGACGTACATCAACCGTGAGATCAAAACACATACCGTCTTGGAGAAGACAAGCGAACTTGTCAGAAACAACCACTCAGATCTTATGAGGAAGCACACATAAAATGACACTCTAGAAGCGAGAAAGAGTGCACAATCATCACGCGGACTCATGCTCTCTTAATGTATTACTTAGTTACTATTTCTATAGAATAAGCATACCTTGAGGAAAGCTATCATGGTATCAGACCTTACTGACTAAATGTGTTATGATCCTTCACTCTCGTCAATCGTCCAATTCTGGCATTTTTTTCTTCCAAAGCTCTGATCTTCAATTACTACTTTTTTTTTTTGGCAAAGCAACAAACTTTCCAGTGAGAATATGAAAAGAGACTAAGCTCAAAGGAACAAAAGAAAACCAAACCAAAAAGCAAAGAGACAAGACATAGAAATAGAGAAATGAAACAGGAAAACAAGGGAAAGCAACAGGATAATAAACCACAGAATTAAAACTAAATAAAAGCTTCCCAATTGACAGCAATGTCTTTAATAGAATAGTCTTCAAAGAGCTTGGATAAGGAACACCATGAGAATGCTTTGAGCTTTGCAGATTCGAGTCTTGATGCCCTAGGGACATTGGATTTTTGAAAATTCCTTTAGTTACTCTCCCACCATAGTTCGTATAAAATGGCTTTAACCAAATTTGTCCAGAGGAGATGGGCCCTCTTATTGAAGGCAGCAAAGACCTTCTGCCAGCAAAAGGAGGAGTAATTGCATGAGAAGAAGACATGGTTTGAGGATTCCTCTTGTTGCCAACACAAAGGACAAATTAAGGGCAGCAAGCAATGCTTTGGTAGTTTTTCTGCAAAGTTTCTGAAGTGTTCAATCTCCCATTTATGAGAATCCAACAAAAGATGCCAATTTTCTTCGGGCTTTTAGACTTCCATAAGGCCTTATATAGGCTTTTACAAATAGGCACAGAGTCATCCATGAATGTTGTTAGTGATTTGACTGAAAAGCAGCCTCCACTATCAAGAGTCCATCGCTTGGAGTCTGGAGATAACCCTATAGAGAAGGGTGAGATAAGCAACAACAATTCTTCAAAAGCTAGGGCCTCATCTTCTTTTAAAAGCCTTCTAAAAGAAAAATTCCATGAATTTGTATAAGCATCCCAATAAGAGATAATCGGCGAATCTTTCATGTTAGATGCAGCATATAGGCTTGGAAAGCAATCTTTAAGCAGTAGTTCGAATCCCCATTTGTCGTGCCAAAAAGAAACTCTGTCACCCGTGCCAAGCTTGAAAGTGGAGAGGTGTTTAAATTTCTTCCAACATCTTGAAATATTGATCCAAGGACTTCTTAAGCTTGAACTAGACTTGTTTGTAGTATGCAGACCAAAATTGTCTTTTCCATGAATACTAAATATTACCTTACTCTAGAGAGTGTTCTGCTCTTTAACAAGTCTCCAACCCCATTTGGCAAGTAGGGCTAAGTTCTTATTCTTGACAGCACCAATGCCGAGCCCACCAAAACTTTTTGCCTTCTTTACATGAGGCCATTTTACCAAATGATTTAAGTAAGTTTTGCCATTACTTTCCCAAAGGAATTCCCTAAGAATTCTTACGAGAGTTGAGGTGATTGAGGGAGGCATAAGAAATAGGGACATATAGTACAATGGAAAGCAGATTAAGACCGAGTTACAAAGCGTCCAACGGCCTCCTCGTGATAAAGAGTATTTTTTCCACTTTTCAATCTTCTTGATTAATTTGTCGATAACGGGCTGCCAAAAAGTCAAGTTTTTTGGGTGACCACCAAGAGGTAAACCAAGATAGCTAAGTGGAAGATTTTCCACTTTACAATTCAACCTTGAAGCAAGATCTTGCACTTTCAAATCATCCATGTTAACACCACACAAGGTTGATTTCCCCCAATTGACCTTTAAACCAGAGCACCATTGAAAAAATTGAGAAGCGGCTACAGGGTTGGGGTTGTAAACACATATCGAAAGGAGGAAGACTTACTCTCATCAATGCTACACTAGCAAACCTCTCCACCTATTACTTATCCCTCTACAAAGCCCCTCAGAAGATTGTTAATTTGATTGAAAGACTTTATATGGAGAGGTGCGAATGGGGGAAATGAGCCACCTATTAAAATGGTCGCTAGTGAAAAAACCCATTGCGGATGGGGGCTTGGGAATTATTGATGTCAGGCTAAAAATTCATCTCTGCTGGCCAAATGGCATTGGAGATTTTATATGGAGAAGAAAGCCCTTTGGAGATGTTTTATTATAAACAAATATGGTTTGGGTAACTCCCCCCTTATTGCTAGAAAATTTGATATCCATAAATCGAAGAGTCCTTGGAAAGACATCTCCCCCACTTATCATCTTATTGGGAGAAATATTCTATGGAAAGCAGGTAGTGGTGATAATATATCTTTTTGGGATGATCACTAGATTGGGGAAGCACCTCTTAAAAATACATTCTGCTTATTGTATAATCTCTCTAAAAACAAAAAAGGTATGGTTGGTGAACATTGGAATCCATTGAATGAATCTTGGAACTTATTTTTTAGAAGGGGATTAACTGAAAATGAAATTGATGAATGGGCAGTTCTATCTGCCCTTTTACCGAACACTCTCTCTTCTGATAAAGAGGATGAATGGATATGGAAATTGAATAGCAATGGCATCTTCTCATCTAGATCTCTCAGCAACATTTCTCCTACAGTGGATCCCTTGGTTATTAAAGATTTTTATGTTACAATGTGGAAGACCAAATGTCCCAAAAAGATCCTATTTTTTCTATGGGAAGTCGGCTATGGTCGCCTTAATACTCATGACAGGGTCCAAAGGAAATGTATTTGGGCTGCTCTTTCTCCTAGTTGGTGTGTTACCCCAAAGCCTCATCTACATGGGATTGGATTCTATCTATGTTTGGCTGGAGTACCCCCCTCCCTCTTGGATCTGCCGGCTTGCTTCTCTACCTATGGTGTGGCCATCCTTTCAAAAAAGATGTGGCTCCTTTATGGCACAATTTTATAGCAGCAACCTTTTGGAAGATATGGATGAATAGAAACGATAAGATCTTCAAAGATAAGGAAGACGTA
This sequence comes from Sechiopsis laciniata, assembly GCA_037833695.1. Classification (NCBI taxonomy): domain Eukaryota; kingdom Viridiplantae; phylum Streptophyta; class Magnoliopsida; order Cucurbitales; family Cucurbitaceae; genus Sechiopsis; species Sechiopsis laciniata. The sequence goes on from JBBMKA010062894.1 coordinate 15,521, forward strand.
TATGATTCCTTTAAAGACTATATCTCATCTTGCATTAGTTTGGAGCAATGGCACATGGACACCATTTCTTCCAACAATAAAGCCTTCAATAACCTTTTTAGATACGACATCTTCAATCATAGAGCTAAAAACTTCACTTACAAGCAGAAATAAGAAAGGAGAAAGAGGATCAACTTGCCTTATCCCTCTTTAAGCCAGAATTCTTCCTTTTAGGCAACCATTAATCAAAACTGAAAACTTGGTACTTCGAAGGCATTCATGAATCCATTGAATCGATTTGGGATGAAAGCCTTTGAGCCTTAACCCTTCCACTAGAAAATCCCAATCAACACAATCGAAAGCTTTCTCGAGGTCAAGCTTTAAGATCCATCCCATTTTCTTTTTAACTTGGTATTCTTCAACAATTTCGTTTGCAATGAGAATAGGGTCTAGAATCTGACGACCCTTGATGAATGCGCTCTGGAATTGAGATATAATGGATGGCATTACTAGTTTAAGCCTTTCGGTTAGTACTTTGGCCACAATCTTATAGATGGAAGTTGTGAGGCTTATTGGTCTGAAATCTTTTACTTGTATTGCATCGTTTTTCTTTTGAATCAAACAAATGAAAAGATCCATTGAAAAGATCCTGCTTCCAGCATAAGAGGATAGTGATCTGATGTTGTGGGCATATGTCTTGACACCCTTGAGTTGGAAAAAACAGATTCCCAATTTTTTGAAACTAGGAATCTATCATTAAGAGACTCGTTGATTCGTGAATCTCTTGCTTTCCTTCTTCTTTCTTGATTACTATGGTGTCGTCTTCCTCTTCATCCGCCGCTTCAGATCAAATTGAATCTATCATTAATCCTTCTTCGCTACCGATTCTGTTGATTTCGATGTGTGGAGCCTTGTCGCCGTAAAGCTCCATTTGAGTAATTACTCTCTCTAAAGACACTAGATACTACCGATATTTGAAGCGCATAAGCTACACAACTTTGTTACTGGCATAAACAAAGCTCCTACTAAGTATCTTTGCAATGAAATGGTACGATTTCTACTATAGAAGATCCTAAGTATGTTGACTGGCTTGCTTAAGATAAAGCAATTAAAGTTCTGATTAACTCTACGTTCTCGCCCTCGACTCTCTTGTGGTTGGTTGCACGACATCTCGCAATATCTAGTTGCACTTGATGATGAAGAGATGCTCATATACGTTCTTGGACGCAGCGACAAATCAAGGTGACTCATTTCCCATCGAAAGCAACTGAGAGTGGAGAGGTAGAGGAAGTTGCTAATGTATGTAGGAGAGAAAGAGTCGGTGGTTCTCCTTTGGTGCCAATGAAGAGCAGTTGTTGGTTGATATAATTTTTTAGAGTTGGTTGATATAATTAAATTTACTCCAACCAATCAACTTAAGCTTTTGGATTGATTGGTAATTTATAATAATTTAACATGGTACCAGTGCAAGCAGTGTTTTGAAAAGCGCACTAAAGCCCCAAAAAGGCGCTAAAAGGCGCGGGGCGCAGCCTTTGCGCCTCGCCTTGCTAAGTCACAGCGCATAACATTAGGCGCGCGCCTTTGTGCGACTTTTTCTGAGTCGCTCGGGCGCAAAAGGCGCGCGCCTAGAGA
>JBBMKA010062905.1:0-17130 GCA_037833695.1 Sechiopsis laciniata
TCCTTTCCCATCAAATTTATCAATGACAAATCTCGCCGACATATTCAGATGATCACAAATAAGGAAAACAGAGTATTCAGAGGATGCAAGCCTCAACCCAGAAAACGACAATTTCAACAAATCAAAATTACCCAAAGTGATCACAAAGCAGCCATCACAATAATCAGTCTCAAAATTTCAAATTGTTCATTCAATATCTCAAACTCAACTAGATTTCAACAAATTTATCAGAATTTCAACTCAAAATCTTCTCAAAATAGCAGCAATAAAAGGGATTCCAGCAACAATATCACAATATGCCAGTATCAAAAGAAACTTCAAAATAGCCCATTCATGAGAACAAAACTCATGAATTTCATGAAATCAGTATATATAAAAAGATCTAATGGCAGCTTAATTTTTCAATGAATGCACCAATACAGCAATAGAGATGCCAACCAACTTTCAGAATGACATTCCAAGCTAAAATCAACATATAAATCAGCTTATCAATCCATTATATCCATGAAATTTCTCAAGATTTCAAAATTGAATTCATATACCTTTGTATGAATGAGAGAATCTTTCAAATAATGAATTGCCAAATACCAGCTGAATGGTTGAAATTGATTTCACACTATTGTGAAATTTCAAAAGCTAATTGAAGATAAGTGAGCTACCATAGATGCCGATTTTGAAGTTTAATAAAAAATCAAAGTTGATTCTCAAAATTGAAGCCAAAATCAAAATCTTCATTCAAAATTAACGCCAGAATCAACCTGATACGTATGAAATTTACTGAAATAATTTTCAATTTGTTGAAATCGACATTGCAAACGTTGAAATCGGAAGCTGAGATTGGAAGAATTTGATCCAAATCCAAATCAATACTCACACAGGTTAATTCGATTTTTCGAATTCAATCAAAGATCGCACCCAAATTTCACCTCGTCGATTTGAGCAGAGAATCGAGCAAGTCATCCAAAATCATGATGAAAATGCTAAAACGACACTAATTTCTTCAATCGCATCATTAAACTGCCAAATCGGAAGTTCAATTTCTTCGAATCAGTGCTCAAATTGATGCCAAACAACGAAATGAAAAGATCGATTGAAATAGGTTGACGGAAGAGAGCATAAGAACACAAAATTAAAAAATAAGCCACCGCAAATGTGGCCAATACATGATGTGTGATTCACCTAATAACAAAATCAAACTAAAAATAAAAGATTTATAAGGACCGAACCATGGTTGGAGAAGTAAATTAAAAAACATAACTGCAACATTTGTTACCATGCCACAATCCAAAATGTTAAACATTAATGACTTGTAATTATAAGAATAAAATTCAAATTGTAGAAACACATACAAAAAAATCAGAAACGGAAATAGGAGAAACTTGATTTGGGAGTTTTTCATTTTGGAGCTAAATATTAGAAACGTTTCTTTTAATTTGGGGAACGAGAAACGGGAACAGTTACCTAACAAGTCTGTTTCTAAAAAAAGAGAAACAGAAACGAGAAACAGGAAACGGGAATGTTATCAAACGGCCCTTTATGACTGGAGAGTCAAGACCCTTGGATTTTCTCTAAAATCATTTTTCTTTATTTCTCAATTTCTTTCTCTACTTGCTCTATTGCTTTCTCTTTATCTATTATTCACAATGGAATGAGCAATCTATTTATAACCGTATTACAATACTTGCTCTACATGACTCTTACAATTTCATAATTGTTTGGCTTTTCATTTAATAAAACTGTTTCCCCACTAATTCCTTAATTATAGACCCATTAGCTCCTTAATTATAGCCCTACTAACAACATTTTAACTACAAAAAATAACATTAAAGTTTATTCAACAAAACTTCCCCATAAACTTAAATGCTTCTATCCTCCGCCATGTCAATCATCTTCTTGAATTTTTCGAACAAAACTTTTGGTAACGGTTTTGTGAAAGTATCTGCAATTTGATTCTGACTCGCCACATGCAGCAATTTCATGCTTCCTTGCTTCACATGATCTAGGATGAAATGAAAGCGAACATCAATGTGTTTGTTTCTTTCATGGTTCATTTGGATTCTTTGCTAACTCAATTGTTGATTTGTTGTCAACTTGTATCACAGTTGCACCAAGTTGCTTTAACCCGGGTTAACACACCAAAAAGCTGCAACATATTCAGCTTCGCATGTCGAAAGCATCATGATCAATTGTTTCTTTGAAGGCCAAGTAAATGTTGTGTTGCCCATAAAGAATGCATTTTCCAATGTATTTTTTCGATCGGCTATGTCTCCTCACCAATCACTGTCAGAATAACCAACTAACATATAGTCTTCCGCTTTTGAGTAGAACATCTCAAGTAACATCGGTCCTTGTATGTATCGTAGAACTCGCTTCAATGCTTTCCAATGCAAATAAACCGTTCCTCCATGAACCGACTTATAATGTCAACTCTTAATGAAATACCTGACCTTGTGCCTGTGAGATAGCGAAGGCTTCCCACCAAACTCCGGGTTCTATTTGCATTCACACATTCTCCTCCATCGAGCTTTGAAACTTTTGTACCTAGTTCCTTTGGTGTTGATACTCGATTGCGATTCACCATTTTGCACTTCTTCAAAATCTCCTTAATATTAACCTTCTTATATACTAAAAAAAAAGGGGAAATGACTTTCTTAGTCCATAAGTTTGGAAGGTAGTTTTTTTCTAAATTTCAAAACTAAATACTTTTACCTCTAAATTTTTATAATATCCACTTTTAATTTTTCTATATTTTTTTAATTTACTTTTACACTTGTTTTTTTCAAATTTTTTTAACTTATTAATTTACATCATGTAACTAACAATTTTTTTTTATATCAAAGACTAAAAGTAACTATTATTGAAAAGTTATAAATAAATTTATTTAGTCTTAAAATTTAAGGATCAAATCCAAAGTAAATACCAAATTTATGAACTAAAAAAAAGTAATTTTCACAGAAAAAAAAAACTGGCAATAATTTGGGCAGTTTCCATAGACCACTCAATTAATTTGAGAGCAATTTGAGGAAAATTAATTGCTTGTCGTAATAGAATAGATGGTGGAATTTGTGGTGTTCTTGAATGAAGGATTTTGCTTATCATTTTCTTAAAAAAAGCGACTATTATCTTCCTGTCCAGTGATATTTTTTTGTAATTGAGAATTTGAATTTTGTGTATTTGTGACTTTTTTTAGTGTTTTTTTTAATCTCTTTTTTTAGTCTTAAAATTTATTTTATCACTCCTAAATTTCAAATTCGAAACCTTGAAAATAGCATATTTAACTAAATGAAAAACCTAAATAATAGCATATTTAACTAAATACTAATTTTTAGAATTGAAATAATCATGTTAGTATTCAACGGGATTACGATAAAAATAAAAAACCACTAACTCTTATACTTTTAAATTTCATTTTTAGTTGTTATTATTAGTCTCATTTCTTGTTGAACCAAAGAAAAGATTTTTCAACTCTCTTTTAATTATATTACAGTGGGTTATTAATATGAAAATAAATAATATAAAAAGTAGATACAAATGTAAAGACCACTTTACACTCATTCTCTACAGAGTATCACTCGAAATAAAATAGATTTTTAATGCTAATATTATTGTATAATTTATCTACTCTACTTTATCGTCTCTCCCAATATTTTTAATACAAAAATTAAAATTAAGGTGTAAAAAAATAAAACAATACAATTATAGTTCTCAACACTTTTAAAAAAAAACAAATTATAGTTCTCGAACAGATTATCTATTTTATTTTTATAATCATGTTTTTACTAACACCAAATTGAATATACTTCTTAATATTTTTTTTAGTATTCAACCATGTATAAGAGTTAAAAATTTTGAATGCATTGTCTCAAAAAAAAAAAAAAAAAAAAAAGGATTAAACCTAATTTAAATATAATTCAACTAGTCAATCACACTATTTAAATTTTCTCAAAAAAAAAAAAAACTCTACTTAAATATTATAAATATTTAAATTCTAACACTATATTATCCAAACAAAAATTAATAATTATCAACTGTTGTATATGAATTTTAAGTTGTAATATTATTTTAGTCATGCTACTTTATTTTAGTATTTATAATTTAAAAAATGCTCAAAATTGGTTCTTACCTATAATTAATATAAGGTTAATTTTCTGAATCTTGTATACGCAACTCCTCTCTCGAATCATACTCAATTCCAACTTCTATAATTTGATATTTCTTTGATAATATGGTATTCTACTAAATAAAACAATAAGTAATAAGAAAAATAACTCATATACTTAAAGATGTTGAAAAGTCTTCAACTTTTTAATGTAACACAAAGATCACAAGACAAATATCTCTAACACGTCCCTCGAAATGGTGTCATATAAGAAAGAGTATTATGGATTAGATCCAAATTTAAGAATTGAAATACAAGTTTTCGCTTATTGGCTTGGGTCGAATCTAAATTTTTGAGATCAAATACCTGCTAGGGTGAGTCCAAATCACCCTCTTGGATCGGATCGAAATTTTGGATGACTAATAACTTACATAGAACTCTATACAATATTAGATAATTGGTTTCCAAAAAATTCATATTTGACCCAAACGAGTAAGCCGAAACTCGTATTTCAATTCACAATCTAAAAATTTAAATTCGACTGAAGCGAGTAAGCCGAATCTAAAAATTTGAATACTCACCTTGTGACCTTTATCCTAGATTGGAAAGGTGAGAAGTTTCGTCCGCAAAGTGAGCATCTCTAACAAAACATAAATACGCAACTCCTCTCTCCAATCATATACTCAACTCAAACTTCTATATAAATATCTCCTTATATACAGCTATTGGAAACAACGGGTTATTCTATGGCTACCATTCTCATACTTATCCTCATCTCTATCTTTCAATTTGGAGTTTTTTCCTCGTACAACATCCCCAATCAAGGCAAAACCCTTTTTCTATTTATGTTTCTTAAGTTGACATAATTAAATTTATTCAATCTATTAATTTGTATTTTAAAATTAATTGATGATTTAACACAATTCAACGTGATATTAGAATTGTAGGGCATGTTTCAAATTTCTAAACTCACAAGTGTTAGTTGATTGGAGATCTAATTTATAAGGTTTGAACTATGTTGCTTCATTGATTCTAATTGTTCTAAGCTTTTATTTTCCAGATGTTGGCTACATGAAGTTTGTATATAATGCCAAGGACTTACCAGAAAAAGAACAATACGATTACATAATAATAGGAGGAGGAACAACAGGCTGCCCATTAGCCGCAACACTCTCATCTAAATTCTCCGTCCTCGTTCTCGAAAGAGGTAGCGATCCCAAAAAATATCCCTATGTGTTGAACGAACAAGGTCTATTAAATTCTTTAGCCGAAGAAGACGATGGAAAAAACCCCTCCCAACGCTTCGTCTCTGAGGACGGCGTAGAGAATATAAGAGGACGGGTCCTTGGCGGCGGCAGCATGGTGAATGCGGGGTTCTACTCGAGAGGCCATCGAGAGTTCTTCGAAACTGCAGGGATTGATTGGGATATGGAGATGGTTGAGAAGGCTTATGAATGGGTTGAAGAGACAGTGGTGTCTAGGCCAAGTTTGAATGCTTGGCAATCAGCTTTTAGAAGGGCATTATTGGAAGCTGGGGTTGTTCCTAATAATGGGTTTAGTTTGAAGCATCTTGTTGGGACTAAAATTGGAGGTTCCATTTTTGATAGGAAAGGAAACAGACATGGAGCTGTTGAGCTTCTCAATAAGGCTAACTCTAAGAACCTTAAAGTTGCAATTGAGGCTACAGTTCAAAGGATTATCTTCAATGGTTAGTGACTTGTCATTTTCCTAGAACTTTTTTCTTACTTAATATTAGATTTTTAAAAAAAAATATATACTTTGTTATGTGAGGAGTATATAAAATTATATAGATGGAGAAGAAGCCTCTCTAATTTAGAGAAGAGAAATACTACTCTACACATGAATAAGTAGAGAGACTCTACCTGTTGTGACATTATTTGGTGTCACAAATTTTGTTTACTTTTTTTTTTTTTTGTTGATTTTCTCTTTAAAATGAAAAAAAATTGTGGCACTAAGTGGTGCCACATAAACAACAAGCACGGTCTCTCTACTTGTTCATATGTAAAGAATTATTTCTCCACAAATAGAGGTTGCATCATAATCCTTAAATATAATTCTTTTTTTTTTTCATCGTAAAAATGCCACATTTGAAACTATATCTTTCCCAAAGAGTTTCAGCCGTATTTCCTTTGTCCGAGAAAACATGAGCTTTACATTCCAACCACAGTCAATTGTTCCAAAAAGAAAGAAAAAAATCTCCAATTTTAAAAAAAAAAAAAAAAAATTGTTTCAAAGAATGGTATCATTTTTTTTGGAGCTTAAGAGAGATTCTTTATGAAATCGTTTCTTTGTAGGCTATCAATTAGATTGATATTCAGTGTACAAAAGAATCTGTCTTCAATTTATCTCATAATTATTAGGATATACTTCATACGATTTTGAAAATTAATTTCATTTGTATAATTCCAAGAAATTTGTAGAATTTAGTTATTGTTATTTGATTAAACTTAAAAAATAGTCATTATCATTTATGTAGTCACTAACAATTTAACTACGTGTCTATTGGCACTATATGTCAATGAATTAATCTTTTCCATTTTTGTTGAAGGCTTGTTGTGAATATGTTTATTAAGATATCATTTGATTCAACACAAATTTTTTTTTTATAAACAATAATTGAATTAGAAAAATCGTGTAGTACGAAATAGCATCATAAATGTAAATAGGTAGACTTACCTAAACAAACTTTTATCTTTATCTAATTAAACATCTTAAGCCCCGTTTGATGACCATTTGTTTTTGTGCTTGATTTTTAAAAATTAAGTCTATAACAACTATCTTACAATATATTTTTTTGTTACTTGAGTATCTACATCTTACCCATATTTGTAGAAAACAAACAAAAATTTAGAAACAAAAAAAAGTAGCTTTCAAAAACTTATTTTTGTTTTTAAAAGTTGGTTAGCATCCACATACTTTCTTTAAGGAAAGATGGATATATTGTAAGAAAGGTAGAACACATTGTAAGAAGTTTGAGTAAAAATAAACTTAAATTTCAAAAACCAAAAATCAAAATTCAAATGGTTATAAAAAAGGGTCTAAGTAATTACACTACATACAAGTACAAAAAATTGCTAACGAAAAACACTATTTGAGCGGCAATACAGCAAACCAACTAGAAAAAAATTGAATCATTTATAAATATAATTATCATTCCGACAACAAAAAAATAGTTTTATCTTTATACAACTATTTATTTTCTTCCAAACTTCCAACCCAAATTTATCACAAATAAATATGTTTAACCTAATTGAAACTTAAATCAAACAAATACGTTTGTTGAAATTATAGAAAGTAAATACTTTTTGGAGTAAACTGATTTTTTACACATTTTCACTATATTATGAATTCACAGGTTTATCTGTAACTGAAGTTTCATATTCAGATTCAAAAGGAAAGTCTCATATAGCAATCATTCGAAACAAAGGAGAGATCATTGTAAGTGCTGGAGCTATAGGAAGCCCTCAACTCCTCCTTCTAAGTGGAGTTGGCCCAAAATCTCATCTTTCATCTCTAAAACTACCTATCGTCCTCGACCAACCACATGTCGGTCAATTCATGTCCGACAATCCCCGTTTCGGCGCCAACATTGTGCTTCCATTTGAATTAGTTTCTTCATCTGGACAAGTGATTGGAACATTAGAGAACAATACCCATTTCCAAACAGTTGCAAACCCTTTGCCACTTTCTCCTTCACCAACTTTTAGTCTTCTTCCTCAATCCACTTTGATCATCCCTAGCTTGGCCATGTTTACTGGGAAGTTCTCAAATGTGCTTTCTGTGGGGTCGCTTGAATTGAATTCATCAATCGATGTGAAGAAGAGTCCGATTGTTCGATTTAATTACTATTCTAATCCTCATGATCTTGCTAAATGTGTTGGAGGTGTGAGAAAGTTGGGAGATTTGCTTGAAACACAAGTAATGGAAAAGATTAAGACAAGAGATTTGGAGGGAAGAAAAGGGTTTCAATTTCTAGGGTTGTCATTGCCGAAAAATTTGTCGGATGATGGTTCGGTTGAGGAGTACTGTAAGAAAACAGTTGCTACTTATTGGCATTACCATGGAGGATGTTTGGTTGGAAAAGTTGTGGACAGTAATTATAGAGTTATTGGAGTAGAAAATTTGCGTGTGGTCGATGGCTCTACTTTCGCTGACTCGCCCGGAACTAATCCAATGGCTACCCTCATGATGCTTGGCCGGTTAGTTATTATGAATTTTCTTGCCTCTTTTATTATCACTAGACAGTTTTTTTTTTTTTTTTTGGTTATTAAATTAGTAGATTAGTCCCTAACTTTAGAGCTCTGGTGATATGATTTTTGCTGTATTTGATTTGAAAAATTCTTTAGAGCTCTGTTTGATATGATTTTTGTTGTATTTGATTTCTCTTCTCATTTTTTTTATATCTTACTTGACCTCAAATCATCAAGTTTGTTGTATTTCAATCATTGACAAACTTATAACTTTAATGATCATATTATTTTTATTTTTTATTTTTTATTTTTTGCAGGTATGTTGGCCTAAAGGTACTGCAACAAAGATCGAGTTAAGACTATAAACTAAGAGACAACATTCCAGAATATCTTGTTTTTAATTATTAGTTTATGGATTTGATAAATTTTATTTCGTAGTTTCTAAAAATGGTAAACAAATTTTAATAAAATTAGTATGGGATTGAGAGATTTGGTTTCTTAATCCCATATTTTTTTTATTATTATTATTATTAATTTTTAGCTTCTGCTTAAACTAGAATTCGCTATCAGCTACAGTGCAACAGAATAGAAAAATGAGATAATCTTACCATCGCCTAAACTTATTGACTTATAATGTGTTTGAAATCTCATGGTTTGAGGGATTTTTCAAATCATAAGTTTAATTGGTCTATTAGATACAAAATTGAATCTTATTGGCCATTAAAATTTTAAAGTTTCAAGTTTTTGTCTAGTATATTTGTATAATTTCAATTTTCTTATGTTTAACAGAATACTTAAGTTTATTGATCAAATTGGAACAAATCTCTTTAGATTAATGGAATAAATTAGTAATTTTGGTTTAAAAAAAAGAAAGAAATGTTGCTACGTATATCATCTAAAAAAACGTTTATAAAAGTAATAGTTCAACGACATCAGTGTATACTAATAACCAAAAGGTTATGGGTTTGAATCTTCTCTGGTATAGAACTCAAAAAACAAATATCATCTAAAAATTCAGCAGTGCCAAATTTAACGATACTCTCGTCCCTAATCTGAAATATCATATGACCTTCACTCTCGTCATGTCTGTAGACCACACATAATGAAATATTGTTATGAAAACGAAAATCAACAAGCAATCGAAGAATAAAGAAAACTTAAAAAAGAAGAAGAACAGACAGAATGTATGTGGTTCACTAACGTTGTGTTAGCTATTCCATGAGCAGAGAGGGGGCCCGGGTGCAAGGAGAGGCAAAAAACATAATGAACATCATAATTAGCTAGGGTTTAATTCGAATTTATATACGCACTCTCATTAAACCCTATTACAAATAAAAGACTCAAATGCAAGCGCTATTACAAATTCGGAAACAAATACAGAATGCGGAGATGTGTTCATGCTAGCGCAATGTGTTCACGCATGCGCAATGCGTTTACGAAATGGAATACGGATGCGTTCACAAATTCCAAATGTAGAAAGCAGTTACTCAACGGGGGCGTTGCCCCCGCACCCCCACTCGCTGATCGAGCGCTCGCTGACCGGGCAGCGAGAATCCCGATTAACTAATTGCAGGGCATACAGTCTTTCAAGACATATCTCAACAAATATGTGAGACCCACGGTTGATTAGATAACACGCTGTATTTATTGCTTCTGCCCAGAATCTTCTAGCTAACCCAGCATTTGAGAGGATGCATCTTGCTCTCTCCAATAAAGTTCGGTTCATACGTTCTGCTACCCCATTCTGTTGAGGTGTGTCTCTGATAGTATGATGCCAAAAAATCCCTTCATTTTTGTAGAATTCATTAAATTGAGAACTGCAAAACTCAAGGAAATTATCAGTTCGAAGTCTTTTAATCTTCTTCCCTGTTTAATTTTCCACCAAAACCTTCCACTGTCTAAAATTCTTGAAGGCTTCACTTTTGTGCTTCATCTTGAAAATGCAAGTCATTCTTGAAAAATCATCAATTACTGACAAAAAATACCTGCTACATCCAACTGATTCAACTCAAGAAGGACCCCAACAGTCAGCGTGGATATAATCAAGTGTACCCTTAGTATAGTGGACTCCTTTTGGAAACTTGCTGCGGCGCTGTTTCCCAAATACACAATGTTCACAAAACTCTAAGTCTTGTACTTTGTGTCCACATAGAAGATCTCTCTTCGATAGAATATGCATTCCCCTTTCACTCATGTGACCAAGTCTCATGTGTCATAACTTAGTCATGTTCTTTTTCTGAACTACAGACGATGCCACAACAGCTAAACCTGTCAACGTTGAACTGGCCAAAAAATACAAGGTTCCATGTTTTGTACCTTTCAGAACTACTTTCGAATTCTTGCAAACATACATGACTCCACCTTCACCTTTGAAACTGAAACCTTTCATGTCTAAAGTAGTTAGAGATATCAAACTCTCGGTCATTGATAGAACATGCCTTACATCATTAAAAAAGTAGAATAATCTATCGTGCTTTCGTATCCTAATTGAGTATTTTTCAACTACCTTGTAGACTGAACTGTTTGTCATTGATGCATTACCTCCATCAATCTGCACATACATTGAAAACCACTCCTTGTTTGGACACATGTGATACGACGCACCTAAATCGAGGACCCACAGACCTTTAGAAGAGGTGTGATCATTTGCAACTAAGGTTAGTTCTTCCTCTAAGCTACCACCGATTTCTGCTACGGCTGCTGAACCTTTCTTTTAATCAGGTTGGTAACTGTTATTGTGAGGACAATCATGCTTCCAATACCCTTTTTTTCTTGCAGTAAGCGCAAATATCGTTGGCCTTAGAATTTTACGTCTTTGAGCCTTTGGAATTTGGGGCGGATTCCTTTGGCTTTTTCATTCCAGGCTTTCCACGACCTTTGCTCCCTATTGCAACCAATCCAGACGCTCCACCTTCTATTGTACCAGCTACCCTGTGGCTGTCCTCTCTAGTAAGTAGAACATTTTTTACCTCATATAGAGATAGCGTATTCTTGCCAGAAATGAATGAATCGACAAAATTCTCATACTGTTGTGGCAAGGAAACCAATAAAATTAAAGTGGCATCTTCATCATCTATCTTAACCTCGATATTACGTAGATCCATTAATATTGTAATTAACCTATCTAGATGATCTTTAAGAAGCATACCTTTAGACATACGGAGGCTGAATAATCGTTGCTTCAAAAGCAACTTATTGGTCAAAGACTTCATCATATACAGACTCTCGAGCTTCAACCACAAATTGGTAACCTTTACTTGATCTGCGACCTTAGCGATGGCATCATCAGCAAAACAAAGCTTGATCGTCGAATGCACCTTTTCTTCTAGGCTCATCAACTCCACATATTCGTCTAATTTCACATCCTTCCATTTGGCGGTAATAGGCTTCCACAGTCCCTCTGCTTCAACAGAGCTCGCATCTTAATCTATCATACTCCACAACTGTTCCCTTTAGTATAATTTTCAACTTTCACATTAACGCCAGACATTTTCGATTCGATTGTTGAAAAATAATTGCGGAAATATGAAACCTATCAAAATAAGGCTCTGATACCAGATGGTTATGAAAACGGCAATCAATAAGCAATCGAAGAATTAAAAAAAATGTAAAGAGAAGAAGAACAGACAGAATTTACGTGGTTTACTAACGTTGTGTTAGCTAGTCCACGAGCAGAGAGGGGGCAGAATTTTATTAAGGAGAGGCGAAAAACATAATGAACATCATAATCAGCTAGGGTTTAATTTGAGTTTATTTATGCGCTATCATTAAATCCTATTCAGATAAAAGGCCCAAATGTGAGCGAATTTTACAAATACGGAAACAAATATAGAATGTGAAGATGCTTTCACGCATGCAGAGATGCATTCATGCTGACGTAATGTGTTTATGAAACGGAATACAGATGTGTTCACGAATGCCAAATGCAGAAAGCGTTTACGCAATGGCGCCGTTGCCCTCGCACTCCCACATGCTGACCGGGCAGGGAGACTCCAGACTAACTAATCGCAGGGCATTCAGTCGTTCAAGACATAAAGTATGTGGTTCCAATAATTCTAATGAGTGGATTATTGTTATGAGAGGATTATTGATACTACAAATAGGCTTCTAGTAAAAGATAAGTTTGACTCAAAGTCTAGGAGGTGTATTTTTGTTGGATTTAATTTTGGCAAGAAAGGTTGGCACCTTTATGATCTAGATAAACGTGAACTTTTTATTAGTCGTGATGTGCAATTTTTTAAGGTCAAATTTTCCATTTATTGAGTTTATTCCTGATCGTGCAAGATTACAATGGAAAATAAAATTTGGTCAAACACCATTGTGGGATGATAAAGATTATGAATATGTTAATTATTTTTAAACTGAAGTGATACTTGTTCCAAGTACTGTTGAAAATCGTATTATGAATACTAAATGTTTTGGTATAAGCTTCGATGGTGGAGCCAAATCTTGTGGTGTTGAGGTAATAGGTCGAGGGCTATGTACAAAATTTCTCTCAATAAAGCTTCGTGTTCGTGTTACAAATATAGTTGTGAAACAACATATAGACTCTAATACACTCATTGATTCTCCCTCTCAATCCAGCTTCTCAGGTAAACCTTTTAATATAGCTCTTAATGTTGATTATAAGAATATTTCTATGAGACGCTTTTGATAAAAAATTTGAAGGACAACGAGCCAACCTATTTTTCAGGAAGTTGTAAAACATCCAGGTTGACATAAGATTATGTAGGTTGTGATTGATGCTCTTGAACGTAGTGGTACATGGACTTTGGAGGACATGCCTCCAGGTAAGAAAGTCATTGATAGTGGTTAGGTGCATAAAGTCAAGTATACATCATCAGGTGAAGTCAAATATCTTAATGGGCGTTAAGTTACTTTTTAGAATTGTTAGGTTGTAAGAATTGATTATAATGATACTTTTGCTCTCATAAAAAAACTAGGGACTTTTCGTCTTTTTCTAGCTGTTGTTGCGAATATGAATTGGGAATTGCATAAGATGGATGTTCATTATGCATTTCGTTGTGGTGATTTGGAAAATGAAGTATATATGTGTCTTCCACCAAGGTACAATGCTTCTTCTTAGGGAAGGTTTGCAAGCTACGTAAGTCTTTATTTTGTTTGAAGCACGCACCTCGACGGTGGTTTGCTAAGTTATCTAATTCTTTAAAAGTTTGTGGTTTTACGCAGTCCTGTGCAGACTATTCATTGTTTAGTTATATTTGAGGTAATGTATCTCTCCACATACTTGTGTATGTTGATGATTAATTATAGTAGGTTTATCACATGATTCAGGTTTTATATTTAAAGATTGTTTGAGTTTAATTTCCATATGAAAGAGTTAGGAGTTTTGAAGTATTTTTTAGGCTTTGAGATAATCTGATGTAAGGAAGGTATATTTCTTTGTCAACGTAAATACGCTTTGGATATTTTAACTGAAACTGGCATGTTAGATTGTAAGTCTATTGACACACGTATAGTTAGAATTATCGATTGGCTCGTGTCAAGGGGGAGTCATATGCGTACCCTGACCAATGTAGAAATTGTGTCAATAATGATATTAATTATGTCAATCCTCCATATAATTTAATTGATTATTGTACTTAAATGTAGAAATTATAATTGATTTGTTGTAGGTGGTGAATTGCTATATATGTAGGTAAAATTAGCTTAGAAATACATTTTAGTTGGATTTTATAATTTGAGAAATAAATAAATAAATAAATTAGCAAATGTCAGCCTTCTTTGTTTTAAAATGAAAGTGATAAATAGAATTTATGTTGGGCTCAATTTTGAGCCCAACTAAAAACCAACCTAGAGAACTTTTGTTTTTTTTACTTTACACATATAAATATGTTGGCAGAGGTGATTCACAGGACGGCTGGAGGAAAAGAATAAAAACAAGAAAATGCGGCTGTGATTCTGAACATCGGCATACAGAGATTATTTTTCTCTTCTTCTTTGACGGCAAACTGGGTGTAGTTTGTTTTCAATTTATTTAATTTCTTTTGTTTATTTTTTTTTAATTAAGCATTAGTTTTTACTTCCAATTCAAGGTTAGTTTAAATTCAATTGTAGTTTTGTGAGGTTTTGGATTTAATTGATATTTTTTAGTTCATGGATTATTTGTTTCTTGTTCTTATTTTCATTATTGATTGTTATAAATTGAATTGACGACTTAATTTATTATCGATTAATCTATGCTATACATGATTTTGTGATAAGTAATTGTTTCGAATGATTGTAAATTGTAGCAAGGGGTTGGCTCATGTGTGTGTGATTGTGGCTTCTCCAAATTACATAGCTTACATGATAGGCGCTAGGGAAGCAAATAGACAAAATTAATTAATTTGAAGTCGTCTCGGTTAATTGATTTTGGTTTAGTCGTTCTCATTAATTTTAATGCTATTATTTAATTGAAATGAAACGCTATCGTGCCTAATCGATTGAATAATAAAGTTTGAGTTTGATGCTGAGTCAGAGTCAATAAAATAGGAGAACAATTACTTATTGTGGTTTTTCCAAGTAGGTAGACTAATTCCTTGAACTTGAGAAATTTAAATAATTTTTGTTGTCTATGATCAAAATAATATTACAGTTGAATTAAACTAAACCCTTGAATTGAATTTCTTGTTAAATTGTTTATTTTATTTATTTTAATTGTTTTATTTAGGATTTCATTCAAAATACGCAAAATCCCCCATTTTATTCGTTTTTAACTTTAAGAAATTAATTCTTAGCTCCTTTGGGATTCGACCTGGTTCCACTATTTCTACAAGTTAGAATAAGTAAATTAGTATTTATTTTGATGGGCTTCGACAACCCGACCAGTTATAGTTTGACATCTTGTTTATTTGTGAGTAACTCGACTTAAACGGAGTTATTTAGTGCAAACTCTTGTTGTTGTTTTTTTTTAACGTTCTATAGGTTCAACGCTGAGATGAAGGTCTAAGGATTCTGTACTGCTTGAAAGGTGTTACAGGTGAACGTATTTTGTTACCATCTAAGAGTTAGATGAGCTTGACTTCTTTTTGTGATAGTGATTGGTCGGCTTGTTAATTGACTCATCGTTCATTGTTGGGATATGTGTTTTTTCTTGGTTATTCTCCTATCTCATAGAAAACTAAGAAACATGTGACTAAGTCTCATTCATCTGCTAAAGCTGAGTATAGTGCAATGGTTGTTGCTACTTATGAGTTAAAATAGTTGAAATCATTACTAGCTTCTCTTGGTGTTTTGCATTCTCATCATATTCAATTGATTCGTGATAGTCAATTTTCTCTTCATACTGCAAAGAATCCTGTATTTCATGATTGTACTAAACATATTGAGGCCGATTATCATTTTGTTCATGATGAATTGTTATTTTGAAATGTTGCTACTAATTATGTTCCTACTAGACATTAGTTGGCTGATATAAATTGAGAAACGATAGTTTAAATTTTTACTAAACAAGTTCACACTCCAACTTGATTGGGAGGTTAAGAATTATATGAATTTCCTAGATATCACAATAGCCAATTTCTCTATTAAGGATCTCACTATTGTCCCATATTGAAAAAGTAGAGGGTTCTCCAAGCATTTATGAGATAGGTGGGTTACTCCACTCATCACCAATTAGTTTTGAGATGAATGTTCACATTACCTAATATAGTATCAGAGTCTATTAAGACCAAACTAGTATTTAATCAAATAAATTAAAATTGGGATCCGATCCAAGATTAGTGAAACAAAAAAGAGGCATCATCTTTAGGAAGCATGTTATGGTTCCACAATTATCACACATTAGAAAAGGATCGATTGTCTTCAATGCTGCAGTGTTGGTTTGTAGCAATGTGATGTTGTCTCGCTATCTAAATAGAAAACTTTTGATTTTTTTTAAAGACATACATTAGAGTCTAATTTTTCTTACTTTTCTGAGGCTTTTTGGACATTTTTCTCTCTTCTCTCTCACAAATAGCTCTCTTCTCCCTGATCTTTTCTTCCTTAGCTTAGAAGCAAAGCTCGGTGAACAACTGACTTGTAGGTGATGCCAACTCGAGATTTACTCAATATTTGTTATTTAATAATTCATGTTTGAGGTTTTTATTCTTCTCGGTAAATCTAATTATTAGCTTTGAATGCATAATTAAGTTGCTCGCTTGATCCCATAGGATTAGATGCAGTCTGTCGTTTGGTAAATAAAATATTGTACCTTCTAATTGAATGCTAGGTAGAATCCTTACAAGTAGAGTATAAAGGTTGTAATGTTATCCATGTTAGAGAGCGCTCTCTCCACTTTCCTTAATGTTTTTCTTTATGATTTTTTAATATTAAGCTCATTCCCAGAATCCTACGATCAGTTCGTGTAGGCAAGAAATTGCAATCCAACTTTGGCCTTAGACATTTACTCGAATTACATTCACGTTGATCATTCGATCTACAATTAAACTACAAATTAATTGTAAGTCTTAACGTGAATCTATTTCTAAATTTTGTTTGATCAACTCTTCGACAAGATCATATAGGCTTGCGCTACTAGTTAACTTATGTAGTCGATATTTTTCATGAAAATAAAGGCGACTCCTGGTGAGTTGACGGAGCAATCGTGAAAGGCTAGAAGATGTTTCTGCCCAAGAAAATTTTTTTTGGGTCGAGGCTGCAAGAGGTATTTCAAGTCTGACAAGATTCACTTACTAACAAAAGGTCTCGAGTTTCGTGAACGTATGAGACTGAAGTAATATGGCAATGTTATGGAGCATAACTTGTTGGAATAAACTTAAATGTATTTTTGGAATATGGAATAATTAATTTAGGAATTAGTGGGTAGACAATTAAGGA
>JBBMKA010062916.1:0-17129 GCA_037833695.1 Sechiopsis laciniata
CGGCCCAACCGAACATCAGAAAAACTAACCGAACGTACCTGAGAAACTGGAATGAAGAACTGGGCCGTTACATTTATCACCCACAAAGTTGGGTGGTGAAGGATCTTCATCCCCACTTTGGCTTCCACCATCTGAATTTTGCACAGTAATCTACTGAAACATTCATTGTGGCGACTCACAACTTTATCCTTTATATTAACCTCAAGGACTAAGGGAGTTGTAAACACCCACATGCTTCTCCCAATTATTGATCTTGAATCCATTGTTATCTGTCTTCTGTTGCACTCCTTGATAATGCGAGGGCTTCCTCATCTTTTGCTATAATGGCTAACATGAGTTCTTCCCATGAGGGTTTAGGCTCTCATTTGTCACATCTCTTTCAATTACCTCTGCTTTCAAATTTGCTTCATTTTGTTCTCTACTGGCTGCATTTTTTCTGATGGGCTCCTCTAGAGATGGTTTAGGCTCGCATTCTAATTCAGGGGGTGCGAGAAGGATGTCATTTTCTCTCATTCAAGCTCGACGTTTTTGCAGCATGTCTTCTTTCATGATTGCATCCTCTAGAGATTTCTTATGCTCATACATAGGATATTCGGGTTCATGACAACCAGATCCCCAAGTGTTGTCTATTATACTGTTGACTAGTACGATTTAAGTTCCGCTATGTACAGTACTCTAATGTTGATTTGTAAACTTAGATGCTATTGCTAACAACTAAGTCTTAAATCGCAGGCATAAACAAGTATACGTAGTCGAATCACGACAAGTGATAAGTGTATAATTTATCGTTCTCCATAGGGATTGATGTCTAGAAATACTATTACTAACTTGAGAGTTATGCAAATATGTAAAGATTTTGTTGGTGATGATTTTGTTTATTTTCAAGATCCTAAAATATGAAATGCAGTTGAGCATAGGTAAAAGTACGGATCTAGAAGATGCTAATCATGCTTAAGCGATAATTGGATTTCATGTTTCCTTGTTCTAATAAGTACTTCCGCACTTATTACTATATGTCTAACCCAACTTTCACTGCTATTATCCATACTTAGCTCTAGGCGACGCATGCGATAGTAGAGTTATTCCTAACTCCTTGAACAATGCGGGAGACCTCGCAAAACCTATGGTAGCATACACTACTACAAAACTGGGATATAATGATTCTAAAAAAGTATTACAAACACTTTAGATGATATTTTTTTGCAATCATCGTATCACACAACAAGAAAAGAAATCAACACACCATTTTCTATCGAAAACCATTACAAGAGAATAGAAATACGTGTAGTATGTAATCATTCAAACATTCTTTTTTCTGATTGCAACTTAAGGTAAAGAAAACATAAAAAATGTATCTAGAAGAAACGAAGCTTCACAAATGAAGAAGAATCAAAAGGGTGTAATACTTCGAATCCTTCAAGTAGACAAGGGAAACATATCATTAATTAATGTTTAACCAAATTGAACTAAACGCAAAGATATGCAAAGTAAGAAATTAGTGAGGCTTAAAATAAATAATCAAACAAATGTACAAGAAAAACAATTTGAGAGATAGTGATCTTTGCCAATATTGAATCATATACTCAAGAAAAGATAATCTTAAAACATGTGTATCAACAATTAAAATTGCAATAATTAAAATGCTACAATTGCAAAGACAACTAAAAACAACTTAGAAAAACCAACTCTTTAACTCACCTGGTAATTTGCTATAAGAAGTTTAGGTACTGAGAAACAACTCTTTAAAATTATAGCTATAAACATAATTATAAAAATTATTCACAAATTTGGAAATCACAAAATGTTAACAAATAGAAGATACAATAAGTAAAAGTAACAAATAAGCCTTTCATACCCTGGCAAAGATGGATAATAAGATACAATAATGATAGTAAGAAAGAAAGTATTGTAATGTATCATAAAAGATAGACATGAATGAGGGAGAAAGAGCAAGAACTATGGGTGTTATAGATAGGCATGTATGAAATTTTGTGTCCTTCAAAAAACTTAAAAAGAAGATTTGATAAAGAGCAAGAACTATGGGTGTTATAAATTGAATTGAGTAAAGAACCTATAAAATATAGATTAGTCAGATATATCTTCAACAAATAAAATAATCTTCGGCCTATAGAACCAACATTTAAAATAGCTCAAAATACACATGACACCAGGAACCATTCTTGAAGTTGGCACAACTTTTCAGAAAATGTTTCAAGATTAATATCTAAAAGATAGTAATCCATTCTTAATCAAGGCAAGACGCCATAAGTGTGCTCAGACATGCCTTTTAAAATATTGACTGTTTTTCCTTCTTTTGCTTTTTAAAACTAACATTGGGATTCAACGATTTGCCTTCATTTGCCTTAAGCTTTCAATAACTTGAAGCAAAAATCTAAAGTATTAAGCTTTCAAACTTGTAGGAAAAACACCATATCTTCTTTACACCTAATATCCAAAAAAACTAAAATAGAAAATTTGGAATGAGTAATAAACCATGCAACAATGACTTTTCTTCCCAAATGTACCCATATAATAGTGATGCATTTACCAACATTTAACTCAAGTGGGCATTATACTGAGACCTTGGTGTCAATTTGACAATCATGTGTTGTGCAAGAAGTTGTTGGTTTAGGTGTTGATGGAGGTGATGAACCAATCTACAAAGATGTTGGAGTTGAGAAACAAAATAAATCATTTATCACCCACACTTGGTAAGTAAAGTGCTAACACCAAACAAACAAATGAAAAAAAATTTAATCAACAAGTTTAAAAATTTCACATAAGACTGATGTAAGAAAATAACAGAATTATAAAAAATTTAAAAAGAAATTACGAAACTAAAAAATCATGCAAGCCACGATCAAAGGGTTTTCGGGTTCTTATGTATCTAATATACATATATGAAAGTAAGAACAAAACAAATTGAAATGATCACACTCCTACAGAAAAGAAAAATTCAATAATCACCTCAAGGCCTACACCCTTTCAGCAAAAGACTTTAATCCCTCCTATATTGCCATAGCTTACTTGCTGAAGTAACATATTTCTATTATTAAGCACAAAGATTAGAGAGAAGAAGAAGACCTGACCAACCATCTTATGCTTCATTATGGTGCTCTGATCCAGATCTTTCATATCAACACTCTCGTCAGTCTCAGTATTAGAGCAATTTTACTTTTGCAAAAGTATCTTCCCTAATTGTTCTTCCGACCTCAGTAATCTTGACCCCTCCATAATGGTTAGTTAAAGAAATAGATATTCGAAGAAATGATTGCTTCATTACAATATTGATATCGGAGCAGCCATGAAAATCTCCAAATCACATTCAAACAACACAAAAACAATGTCATCTCTATAGAAAAGTTTTGAAACTAGATAGAACATAACACAATGCTAGTCACATAATTTGAACGCAACAAACAATTTCAGATTCAAAGAGCATGAACAAAATCAAATGTAACGTTAGAGAGAATCCACACTCATCCTCCATCAACAAACAGTAAATTAACTAAATAAAAAATCCAATGTGAAAAATAGAAAACTCACGTTGAAGAAGAAGGCTAAGAAGGGGATTCTCTTTAAGAGGTTGAAACGAGAACCAGCCCAAGAAGCTACCAACGCAAGAGGCAGAGTTCTTAGGGCAATCGTTAAAAAAACATAGAAATCATAAACATAATTGTTAACGAACTTGATTATGTTCCTTTTTTATATTTCTCAATGTGATAAATTTCCAATCGTTACTATGAAATCGAGAGAGGGGGGGGGGATGAATGTAAGGGAATGAGCGCTAGAATATGAAGGAAATTGAGCTAGGGTTTTGCGAAAATAAAGTGTCATAATTTTTTTAAAATTTTCATTTTCTCACACAAAAAGCGCGCTTTCTCATTCTGAGATGTTTTTTTAGGAATATGATTCAAAATTATAATCATAAATTTATGAGTGTACAAAAGTGTCATAAAACGCGTATTTTTATTTATGACACTTTTTTTATCTTCTTTTTAAAATATCTTAATATGAGTGTCATCTAATCCTATTTTTGTAGTAGTGATACTGGATCACCCAACAATTCCCTCTTCTTAGTTTGGTGAAGGCTAGTACGCATAGGTAGCTAATCGACACATATTTAGAATGAAATTGTAGCAGTGTAAAATCTAACAATCTACAATCTTAACAAGGATTCTACATACGAATGCTTACCATGGCTCCTAATTAATGCAACATAGAAACAAACAACAGTAGATAATGGAAACTTATGAATTTCATTACTAAAAGTTTTCTACAATTCTATGATCTATTCCTAATTATGAAAAGAAGTAAAAATGTATAGGAATTAGAGTGGTTGTGAAGATGTGCACACTCCTTGTCATTGGCTCCTACAAACATCACCAGTTGTATTTCAATGTGGATTGGCTTCTAGCCAACCGACCAGCTCATTGATTGTAGCTTCTTTCTTTCTATATTTAGAGTTGATTTGCTTGGCTAACAAGTTTGGGTGAGCTGAAATATCTTTATAAATGCAGGAATCTCTTGATTTTCGTTGAGAATTCTTAATCATGCTGACTTTTATTCCTTGATTGATTCCTCTGTTCTTTCTTTGTTTGTGTGATTCTTCAAACGCGACTGCCTTGTGAATGCATCATGTTGCTTTTTCTTTTCACCGTTTACATCTCGTTTATTTACCAGCATAATAGTTCTACGTTTCCTACATGGTGTAGCAATTAGCATAGTTTTATTCAATATTTGTACTTTAAAAGCAAAGTTGTGCTTCTCATGTTAAATAATGGATGTGTGGGACTTCTACAGTTTTTATTTGCAAATTACTCAATATAACTCAACTATTTCCCTTGAGCCTTAGAAAAATGCATAATATAATAGCCTAAATTATGCTCTATTTGAGAGCTATCAACTGTACTCTCCTTGCAGGCTATATTGCCCTTGATAGACATTGCTCTAGTCTCCCCCAGATTGCGGCTAATTTTTCTAGTTAGGATACATTGGATAAAAATCTGTTGTGTATTGTTCCTTCGTATAGCTGGGTTGCTGATAAAAAGATATTTGCGAAAAGGTGATATTATCATTTCAGTATTGGCTCGCAAAGTAATTGTATGCCATCTATTGTTATTATTGCTTGTGGTGATATGTTGGGACTTCTTTCCTGCAGGTTGTTGTGCTCTAAACTTTTAAGTTTCCCTGAATTACAGAGTAATCAACCTTTATCAATAAAAACTACTATTAAATTAATAATCCAAATCATAAATAATCAATCCCCGACAATGGCGCCAAAAACTTGACTGACTATTTCTGATACGACTATGTATAATTAATGAATGAATTCTAAGCTTAAACCTATTGCTAAGTGTTGGCTTAAAAAATGTTCTCACGCAAGTTTACGAGGTAAAAAATGCAGCAAGTGATAAGTATTATTTTATTTATCATTCTCTACAAAGATTGATGTCTAGAATTGATTTTACTAACTTAAGAGTTATGCAAATATGTAAAAAGGAGTGTTGACAATTGTTTGGGTTTTTAAGACTTTAAATGCAACGTAAATAAGCGTAGCTAAAAATGCAGATGCAGAGGATGCTGATCATGCGATAATGGTAACTTAGATTTCATACTTTCCTAATCTAACAAGTACTTCTGCGCTCATTGATTTATGAAAAACCCAACTTCCGCTGCGGTTCTTCATACTTAACTCCGGGCGATGCATGCAATAGTAGATTTATCCCTAACTCCTCTGCTGATGTGAGAGACCTCACATAAAACCTATCGTAACATACTGGATCGTCCATTAGTTCCTTCTTTTGAGTTCACTAATGGCTAACATACGTGGATAGCTAGTCAATGCATACTTGAAATAAATGGCAGTAGTGTAAAATCTAACTTCCCGCAATCCTAACATGTACTTTACATACGATTCTTACCAATGCTTCTAACTAATGTAACATAGACATGAGTAACAAGTGATAATGCAAATTCTAAAATATCATTACTAAGAGCTGCTACAGATCTACGAACTACTCCTAACTACAAAGAAATAAACAAGGAAATGGTATGACTGTTGAAGATGGGCAGACTCCTTATCAATAGATCATGCTAACACCGTCCAGTTGCTTTCTTCTCATAGAGACTATCCCTAGCAAATTGGCTTCTGGCCAATCGACCAGTTCTCTAGTTACAGCTTCTTGCCTTTTTTATATAGAGATGATTTTACTTATGCAGCAAGTTCGGGTGAGCTGGTATATCATCATAATTGCTGGAATCTTCTAATTCCTTCTAGAATTCCTTGATTAATGCTAGATTTGGTAAATTGATTGATTCCCTATTTTTTCCTTGTTGGCATGATTCTTTGAATACAGCTGTCTTATGAATGCTTAAAGTGTTCTTTGCCTTTTGTTGTTCGCATCTAGTCCGTTCTCTACCATCCGAGTTTCGCAATCCTGCATTGTATAACATTTATTAGTGCGATTCATTCATTCTTTTAATTAAAATGCAATGTTTGCCCTTCTTATGTTGGATGCGTGAGATTTCTAACACTCTTACTCGCAATTTGCTCTTGACTATTCAATTGTTCCCCACGAACCTTAGTAAAATGCAGAATAGATTATCCTAAATTATGTTCTATTTGAGAGTTATCATAAGATGAATGAAAGTTTATGCTTTTGTGAAGCCTCTCAGTATGGAAAGATTCATAAGCTCTCATTTATTCTTTCTACTTTCTGAAATAGACCCTTTGACCTCATTCATATGGATTTATGGGGGTTAGCCCCAGTTCTCCCTCACAAAGGGACATCTTTACTATGTTGCTTTCCTTGATGATAATAGTCATTTTACTTGGATCTACCCTCTTAAGCACAAAAATGAAACTGCCCAAGTGTTCTACCAATTCAAACTCTTTGTTGAAAATCAAAAAGTGAGCCCTATCAAAACTATTCGGTGTCCAAATCAAACGACTCATAGACATGGCTAAAGCTTATGGCATAAATGTCCAAATTTCAGGCCCTTATCACAAGGATTCAGGTCTAGAATTATTTTTACTAATTTAAGAGTTGTGTAAGTAAATAAAAAGCATGAAATTGATGATTGATTTGGAATTTTCTAAGACTCTAAGTATGCAATAAACAAATGAACATAGGTGAAAACTGCAGATATAGAATATGCTATATATGCAATAATGGCAATTAGATTTCACATTTCCCCGTCTTAATATGTGTTTTCCTCACTTAATGATTTATGACTAACTCGGCTTTCGTAGCAGTTATTCATACTAAACCTGGGCGATGCGTGCGATAGTAAGGTTATTCCTAACTCCTTAAATCATGCAAGAGTTCTCACGATGAACCTTTCGTAACATACTTGATCTACCTCCAATTCTCTCTTTCGAGTTTGCTGAAGGTTAGCATACGTGGGTAGCTAATCGACGCATACTTAAAAATGAAATTTCAGTTGTATAAAAGCTAAAAACCTACAACATTAACATGCATTCTACATACGAATAATCACCATAGCTCCTATCTAGTGAGACATAGAAAAGAACAACTAATAATAAGGGAAATTTAGATATCTGATTACTAAAAGTTGCAACAGTTTTATAATCTTTTTCTAACTAATAAAGCATTAAAATAACATGTAGGAATTGGCGCGGTTGTGAAATGTGTAGACTGCTAGTCATTGGCTCCTACAAATACCACCAGTTCTGGTTTACACACATTGGCTTTTGGCCAACCTACCAGTTTTGGCCACCCTTCACCAGCTCTTCGATTACAACTTCTTTCTTGCTATTTATAGAGTTGATTTGTTTGGCTCGCAAGTTTGGGTGAGCTGGAATATCTTCATCAATATAAGATTCCTTGATTTCTGCTAGGATTTCTTGATTTACGCCAAATTGTTTGCTTGACGTGATTCCTTAAATGCGATTGCCTTGAGACTGCATTGTGTTGTGTTTGTATTCCATTTTTTTCATTGATTTTTTCTACAGCGCATAAGTTCTGCATTTCCTGCATTGTATCGCATTTAGCATAGTTTATTCACTCTTTTACTCTAAAATGCGATGCTAAGCCTCAAATGCGCTAAATGATGAGTACATATGATTTCTAACAGTTTTACTCATATTGAGTCTTTTATAGCGCGATTATTTCTCTTGAACCTTAGAAAAATACGTAATAAAATAGCCTAATTTATGCTCTATTTGAGAGCTATCAGCTATCATGATCATTATAAAGGTTGTAGTTGCTCGGGTGTATTTGGCAGGGAAAATTTTTCTCACCATGTTTACTTTAACGAAGTTGTTTTTCCTTATGCAGAGATGTTTCCACCCGATACTCTACCTACTGTAACTCCCCTCAATCCACCTTTCTCATCCTTGTTGCCTACACCTTCAATTCCTTCCCTATTACAAAACCATAGTCATAACCATTCTCCACCTCCACACATTGGTTCTCATTCTTCAATCTCAATACATTGTCCCTCATCGGCTATCTTACACTCTCCCTAATCGTGTGTACACCACATAATTAAGTAGTATCGTGAGGGAAGGGTGAAAAGAATTCCCATCAAAGAGTGAAATAGAACATGAAATTGTAACCTTTCAAGAAGAGGGAGAAGACTAAGACTTTGATGACGTGCTTGTAGAAGAATGAACCGACCACTATAGGTAGTGGCTTAGTTAAGGGAATCTACCAAAGTCGTGGTGGCCTCAAACTTACTTGGATGATCTATACAAGACCCTATTGAAGCTCGAATGAAACTATGTGGAGATCCAAACCGACTACTACTCTAAAATAATATAAGAGTCAAATACCGATTTCTAGCATCAAACTCGTGACCTTGGTGTTGAGCAAGATTACCATAAAACAATAAAATCACTAGGCCACTAACCACTTTTGGTTGCTCAACTTATCATTTAATCATTATTATATTTAAACTTAATTTAATTTTTTTTAAAAATTATCTCTTCAACGCATTTCCTATACACCTAACTTGTTTTTTGTGCTGATGGGTATTACTTTCTAACTTCTAACTAAAAAAAACTTAACTTATTGACATATTAATCAAGAGTTTACATGTTTAAACTCTAACTCTAAATATTGCTAAATTTAAAATTTTAAAAAAAAACTTACGTTCATATTTTTTTTCGAGAACATACATAAAAAAGACAGATTCTAGTAAATAAGACTATTGATGCATCATGTTAACACCATACTACCATAAAAAAAACAACATACTACTAATTATCACTCAAGATGAAAAATACCAATTTTTCTTAAAAATTAATTTTCTATGTAAACACCTTTAAAAAGATTTCACATTCCTTTGGATTGTATAGATATGAACTCATACACCAATTAGTTAACCTTGCCCCACTAGATTTATTGAAATTTAAATCATTATTCTGATACCAATTATAACAACTCATATTATTGTTAAATTACTTTTTTTAGTATAAATTTGGAGGGAGGGACATAGAACCCAAAATCGAAAACCAAATATTGATTTTCAGGATCAAACCACTTATAGTGGTTGGATTACCACCAAATAATGAAACAACACACAACCAAGCCTTTCATTCATATTATTATTAAATTAACAGTTGATAAGTTAATGCATTATTTTTTATTACAAAATATTTCACATAAATTTGGAAAATTGTATAGTCTTGCTATTAGAAATATTATCTTATTATTTCCTTTAGTTTTCTATTTTATTATTTGTTAAATCTGTTTTAATTTCGAACAGTTGATATCTTCCTATGTGTATATATATACAGTAGAATTATTGAATAAGAATATAACTTCTTCTTTCATCGTGTATTTGCTCTTGGCATCAGAGCCGGCTAAGTGTCAAACATCCATTCGATCTTTTTTTTTCTCTTTTCCCTCAATCACACGTTTCTTTCCGATTCACTTTACCTTTCCTTTTCTCGTTATGTTTTTCTTTTCTCTGAAACCCTAAATCGCAAGAAGCCGATTTCAGAATGGCAGCCACTTCGTTGTTTTCAACTTCATCGATTCACTTCTTAACGAACATCTGTAAACTCATCTCCGTTCGTCTTGATTCAACAAATTATGTCCTTTGGCGGTTCCAAATCTCACCCCTACTAAAAGTGCACAAATATATGGTCATATTGATCGAACAATCGAAGAGCCAAAGAAATTTCTACAACTTGAAGGTAATTCTAGGAAAGACGATTTTCATCCAAATCCCGAGTATGATGCCTGGTTCAAAAAAGATCAAGCGATTATTACCCTTTTGAATGCAACTTTATCACAATCTGCCCCCTTCTTCGCAATCGGTTGTAATATGGCCAAAGAATTCTGGGAGAATCTTGTAAGACACTTCTCATCTCATTCAAGAACAAATATCATTGCCTTAAAGACTGAGCTACAAGGAATATCCAAGAAGACAGGTGAATCGATTGATCTGTATTTTCAGCGTATCAAGAATTTAGTTAATCGGTTAGCTACTGTCGAAGTAACAATTAATCCAGAGGTTCTTGTAATTTATGCTGTCAATGGACTACCATCAGTCTTTAACGTCTTCAAGACATCTTTACGTACCAGAGGACAGAGTATTTCCTTTGATGAGCTTCACATTCTGCTAAAAAATGAAGAATCAGCCTTTGAAGCAGACATCAAGAAATCTGACTCTTTGTCTCCAACTCTTGCAATGGTTGCAAATTTTAATACTTTTTCTCGAGGTAATTGGTGTGGTTCAAACAGAGGTAGAGGACATTTTAATGGGGGTCCTGGTCGTGGTCTTTCTCAATCGTCATCTAATTCCCCTTCAAATACGCATTTTCCTTCTTCTACCATAATTTTTTCTGCAAATAATGACTCTGTGTCATCTCAAGATCACCCACCTTGTCAAATCTGTAAGAGATATGGGCATGAAGCCCTTGATTGTTACCATCGAATGAATTACTCCTTCTAAGGTCGACACCCGCTTGTAAAACTTACAGCTATGGCTGCAGAATGATTGTTACCATCGAATGAATTACTCCTTCCAGGGTCGACACCCGCCTGTAAAACTTACAGCTATGGCTGCTTCTGCAAATCAAAACTATGCTTCAACATCTAGATCGGGAAATACAAATAATAAGGGTGTGTGGTTATCCGACTCCGCTGCAATGCACACTTAACAAGCGACCTTGATCAACTACATGAATCTACAACTTATAATGGTGAGGACACTGTCTATGTTAAAAATGGTAACTCTCTCAATATTATCCACCAAGGAAAAGGTATTCTTTCAACACCTTCTCACTCGTTTATTCTATCAAATTTACTGCACGTTCCGCACATTACTAGCAACTTATTATCTTGGCATCGTCTTTGTGCTGACAATAACTGTAGAATTATTTTTTATGCCAAATTTTTTATCATACAGGACAAGGTAACAAATAAACACCTTTTCTATGGCCCTAGTGCCAACGACTTATATCCAATTTACACTTTTGATATTCAGCAAAATAATATACAAGCTCATCCGGCCTTGGTTGTTTCTTCTTCACATTGGCATGCTAGATTAGGACATCCAGGGGATAATGTACTCAAACATGTACTGTCTATTATTTCATGTAATACAAAGATTGAAAAACATATGTGTACGGATTATCTTGCTGGAAATATGACAAATCATGTCTTCTATAATTCTGTTTCTATTACTTCTCAACCCTTAGAACTACTTCATAGTGATGTTTGGGGTTCTACCCTTGAAATTTCAATAAATGGGCAAAGATATTACCTTTCTATTATTGATGACTTCTTTCGATATTGTTGGCTTTTCCCATTATAATACAAATCTGATGTTGCTTTTAACTATACAGAATTTTGTAGTGTATATTGAGAATTCTTTGTCATTGAAAGTTAAGCGATTTAGAAGTGATGTGGGAGGTGAGTTTATAAACAACTGTTTATTAAAATTTTTCTCTTCTAAAGGAATTTTTCATGAAAGATCATGCCCACATACACCAGAAAAAAATGGTTTAGCCGAACGAAAGCATAGACATATCATAGTTACATCTCTCTCATTAATCAATGCATCCAAAACACCCTTGAAATATTGGCCTTTTGTATTCTCTACTGCCACATTTCTTATTAATAGACTACCTACTCCTGTTTTAAACAACAAGTCTCCTTTTAAGTTTCTTTATGGAACTACTCCTGATTACACCATTTAAGAACTTTTGGATGTGCTTGCTATCCTTTACTCCGACCTTACAACAACCACAAACTTCAACCTGGGACAAAAAAGTATATTTTTCTTGGTTACCCTTTGAATTATAAAGGATACTTGTGTCTGGACTATTTGAGTGGAAAATTCATCATATCTAGGCATGTTGACTTTATTGAAACTAAATTTCCTTTCACTAATATTACTCCACCAGAATCTTCAATTACACAACATCAACCCTCTATGTTCCTACCTCCTCCCATAAATACTTCTCCCTTGGATCTTGCTACTACTTATTCTGTATCAACATCTCAAGTTTATCCTAATCCTTATATAACCACTAGTTCTCATACTTCTGTAAATGAAGATGCATCTTCAAATCCTTTGGAACCATCTACTGCCCCCTCCCCCCCCTCCCTGCTTCTACACATGTCATAAATCCAACATCATCTATTCTTCAAAACTTACCTCCAACTTCTCAAAATCTACATAGAATGCAAACAAGATCAAAGTCTGGTATCTCCAAGAAGAAAGTATTCTTAGCAAATACATCTAGTAATCTACATCTCTTGGAACCTTCCTCATTTTCCCAAGCTTCTAAAACTTTTGCTTGGCAGCATGCAATGAATGAAGAATTTAGAGCTCTTGAGAATCAAAATACTTGGGAACTTGTTCCTTTACCCCCCAATAAGTATGCAATCGGATGTAAATGGGTTTATAGGGTAAAAATGAATCCTGATGGGAATGTTTCTAGGTATAAGGCAAAACTAGTTGCTAAGGGATATCATCAAGAAGAGGGCATTGATTATGAAGAAACTTTTAGCCCTGTTGTTAAGAAACCCATTGTACGTATTATTTTCTCTCTTGTATCTACCTTTGGTTGGAAAATGAGACAATTAGATGTTAAAAATGCATTTTTGCATGGTGAATTACACGAGGAGGTCTATATGCAATAACCACAAGGCTTCATTAATAAATCTTATCCTCAACATGTTTGTCGTTTAAGAAAGTCTTTATATGGTCTAAAACAAGCCCCACGGGCTTGGTTTGAATGTTTTACTTCTCATTTAACTATGTTTGATTTTGTTCCTTATTTATCTGATGCTTCTCTATTTATTCAAAAAGTGCAAAACTCTATTACATATCTACTTTTATATGTGGACGACATAGTTGTAACAGGAAATTATGACTCTTTCATTCACCACTTTGTGGAATAATTGAAATCTGTTTTTGATATGACTGATTTAGGTGCTCTTACATACTTTCTTGGTCTTGAAATCCATCAATAATCAACTGGTATTTTTGTTACTCAAAATAAGTATATCAATGATGTTTTTCTCAGGTTTGGTATGGCAGATGCAAAGCCATGTTCAACTCCTATCTCTTCAAAAAATTTACTTGCTGACTCTATTTCTTGTTGTGTAGATGACATAAGTTCATTTTGGCAAATGATTGGCGCACTACACTACATTACCTTCACTCGACCCGATATAAATTTTACTGTTAGTCGCTTATCTCAATTCATGAACTCTCCCACAGTTCTTCAACTTACAGCCTTGAAGAGAATCTTTCGATACCTTCGTGGGACATCTCACATTGGCCTCCATTTTCGTGCTGGACCTCTTCAACTTCATGCTTATTCTGATTCGGATTGGGCAGGAGATGCATCTGACCGTCATTCTACTACGAGCTTTGTTATATATCTTGGCTCAAATCCTATCTCTTGGGTTACAAAGAAGCAAGTAACTGTATCTAAAAGCTCGACAGAGGCTGAATATCGAGCTCTTTCCACAACGACGGCCGAGGTTTGCTGGATCCGCCAGTTGCTTAAAGACTTGATTGTCGTGCTTCGATCACCACCAATTTTGTATACGAATAATCAATCAGCTCTTCAACTTGCCAAAAATCCGATTTTCCATGGTAGAACCAAATACGTGGAGATTGATTACCATTTCATTAGAGAAAAGGTTGCCTCCCGTGATGTTCTTCTACATTTTATTCCAACAACTTAACAACCTGCAGATATATTTACAAAGCCCTTAACAGTAGAACGACTTTCATTCCTACGTTCCAAACTTTTGCCATCGTGATACGTCTGCCAAGTTTGAAGGGGGATATTAGAAATATTATCTTATTATTTCCTTTAGTTTTTTGTTTTATTATTTGTTAAATCTGTTTTAATTTCCAACCGTTGATATCTTCCTATGTTTATATATATACATTAGAATTCTTAAATAAAAATATAACTTCTTCTTTCATCGTGTATTTGCTCACTTGCCAGTAAGACTCGAACAATTAAAACTTTTACCCGCTAGTAAATTTTCACAATTTTATTCATTAATTTTTATAGAAAAAAAACTCCATAAGCTTTGCTAATTTCAATAAAAATAAAATTGTACGCAAAAATTAAGTTTGAGCAATGCAAAAATTATCTTCAATAACCTTTCTAACATTTAAAAATTTCAACAAAAATTGAGCTTTATTGTAGTTTTTTCTCTAAAATGTTGTCAAATTTGTACCCCATATCACATATAGTTATTCTAATTCATTAAATACAAAAAAAAAAATATTGTTTAAAAATATAGGAATTCAAAACTTATCATAGAGTTTAAATTGCAACTCTCTTTGGGGTGATTAGATTTAGAGGTTGTGTGAGGAGATGAGAGGAAGTTATTCAACCCCATATTTATTTTTCATATTTAACAATTGTTGAAAATTATTCTTATCTTATTTAATTTTCTATTTATTAATTATTTATCCCTATTTATAATCTATGATCTCAGGTAAACCACCCATCATTTAGTAACCACCCCACCCACTTTTTAGCTTCTATTTTTATCGATTAAATCTCTTAATGGTAGAAATTTATCAATAGATAGAGAAAAAGTATAGAGAGAATTGCAGAACTCTTCTGTACTTTCTTTTTCTACTCCATATTTTGGGTCCCTATGCCTACTCTTTCATTAAGAAACCACGCCATTTGAGTTCGGAATAGTGAGGGTGTAGAAGAACCAAGAACTCTATTGTCGTAGTGTTCGTTGTTGCTGTTGTTCGTGTTGCAGTTCCAGGTGAACATTGGGCTTCATTTTCGATTACTAAAAACAATGGCTGGAGGCATGCTAATTTATTAATTACGGTTCCGCCGTAGGTAATTAAATTTTATTAATCACATTTAGTTTTTGTGTTACAAATTTCTAACATTTGGTTGGTATCAGAGCTTGTTTTTGCCTCTGCCTTGTTTTTGTAGCCATTAATGAGTTCTTGACTTTTTTTTGATTTTATGGTTATTATTTTATATTAACATTATGAATAAGTAGGGAAATTAAATTACAAGAATTTCCATATAATTTCTTTGAATTTTGAGAAATTTGAAGTCCAGTTTATGGCCAAATTTGTTTTGTATTTGCATTCTATATGGTTTTTAGTATGTAAAATGGTAGAATGTTGGTGATTTATGAATGTAATTTTTGGCCATAGAATTAATCAATTCTATATGAATTGGCTGATTTTTATATACTCTAAAAATTGGCTCTTTTGTTTACAGTAAAAATTTGAGATTTTGTTTGTTCTGTCAAAATTTATTTTGCTGGGATGATTTGAAACTTCAAAAAAAAAAAAAAAAAATTGAGATTTGAAATTAAAATCCATAATTCAGTCATAGATTTTGTTTTGGATTTCAGCAAATAAATTTGAGTAAAATTTTGAGACCGTGAAATTGATAATTTTAGTGTATTTGACCATTTTGAGCAGTGATTATTGTGCAGTAAGTGAATTCAATTGAGAATTGCAATTTGAAATTGTAATTTATGATTTGAGCAGCCATGAGATTCAATTTAATTAAAATTACAGTTGATTATAATCATTTAATACCTTTATGGTTCTATGATATAATTTAGAAATACAGAAATTTTTCAAATGTAATTGTGCATACTCTAGACATCCAGATCTAAATATTTGTTAGTTTTTGGCAAAATAGTTCTGTGATATATTGGTAATCAATCTGTAATATTTATTGGCTGGATTTGATTATTTGGCTTGATGGATTTTTGGTTAATGTGTTTATTAAAATAATAAATTCACATCTGTATATTTTCCATCTGCTGTAATCCATATCTTTTGGCTTGTGATATCCTAATTGTTAAGAGATATGGCTTTGGCCAAATTTATGAATTTTATTTTTATTGAGAATATTGATCGTGCAATCTATTTTGGCATTGCTGGTTTTGTTTTTGGTCATATATCTATTAAAAAAAATAAACTCAAATTTGTACATTTACCATTAGTGTTACTGATAAATTGGATTTTGATTTTTATTTGTTCTATATTTCATTAATCAAGTGATATTTTTGGCAAAATTTATGTGTATATTTGCCATATTTGATTAATGTATCATGCCAAATTTATGGATTTAATTTTTGGCTAATCGATTATGTATTTGGATTGGTCGATTTTGAATACTGTATGTTTATTAAAACAAATAAATTCAAATCTGCATATTTGCCATTTGGGTTGCTTGGTGAATTAGATTTGTTTTTTATTTGTCTTTTGCAAATTTAGTTTTGATATGTTTTGATCTATTTATTTTTGTTATGAAATTTTTTTATTGCAATATTTATATGCAATTTTGATGTATTTTGCATATAACCAAATTAAAGTAATTTTGTGGCTTTATTTGTTATAAAGAAAAGTATGTTGCACTTCGGGTTGAACCCATGACTTTTTAATGCAATTTATTGAGTGAATCATTATGTTATATGATTAATTTATTGAACATATTGTTTTTTGTTCAATTTATGTATTGGTGGTTCGAAACATGCATTTTGACAATGACATGTAGCTTGTTTAAATTCCAGGAATTTAAAAATAAAGTTGTTGCAATTAGGAATTTATCTCACAACTTTTTATTGTACATACTTATGTTAAACCATTAAGCTAGTTAATTATTTTATTAACTAGTT
>JBBMKA010062947.1:1689-17121 GCA_037833695.1 Sechiopsis laciniata
CTAATTTTAGTGAAACAGTTATGTTGTGAGTGAAATTCATGCTTTCTCTGTGGTAGTTGGAAGAGTGGTGATTGGGCTCGATTTATGAAGAGAAGTTGGGTTATATACCTTAGGCATAAATTTTTCAGTTATAGTTACAAGATTTATAGTTCGTGCCAAGTGTGTGAGGTATAGACTATTCACCTAACTTATATCCCAAGTATTAAGGTAAGCGTGTGATGGTACACATCTTATTGTGAAATTGAGTTTACCAATGTGAGAAATTGGTTGTAAGATAGTTTATGTCTTCATAGCTTGACTTCTATGTCCGTCAAGATGAGATAAGTCTTTCAAGTAGGAAAATGATGTGTTGGAATGTAGGTATGAGGTTACTATAGAGAGTAGTAATGAGTAAGAATGTGTGCTATATTTATATGGTAAGTTGATGCGTTTCATGCCATTTTGAGGTAAAATATGAATAGTATAGAATTAGTATATTCAAGTGCTTAAGTTTTAGTAACAACACTTGTAGGGATGTTAGTAAGGCTGAGAAAGAGGTCGGGTGTAAGTGGTGTCATAACGATTTACCTTAGATTCGTTAGGTTCTAAGGTTATCGTGTAGTTAATGGAGGCCATTACTTTAGCTTGCGCTCGTATTTTTAGCTAGTTTCTTGTTGATACATGAACAATATAATTTTAGATCGCATGCGCAGATGTTTTCAAATTACTATAAGAGAGCTCGATGAGTAGTCAACTACACTACTGTGTTGAGTACATTATATGCATGTTGTTGGTGTGGTTAGCCGTAAGTGATTCACAATTGTAAGTTGTCAAGTAATAAAAACATTATTTTGAGCATCTGGCTTCAATAGTTAAGTTAGGTGTACCTAGAGACATGGTGGGTCTTAGTATAGTTTTTTTTTTTTTAGTACATGTCGGAAGAGGGGGACAACAAATCCTACATAGAGGGTATCACTATTTTCAAACAAATGAGAGTCAAATACCGATTCTCAAGATCGAACCTGTGACCATGGTATTGAACTGATTTACAACCAAACAATAAAATCATTATGCCACTGACCCATTCGATGGATCTTAGTTTAGTTTCAGAAGCTTGTGTATTTTATTTTCCTGAGCTGGGATTTAGTAACACTAGTCGTAGCCTTTTAGTTTCATTGATGATAGGTAGTTTTATCTAACAAGCTTCTTACTTTGTTTGTTATACTTACCATTTTGCTATGATGTTTAATCTTACAAGTTTTGATGGAGTTGAGGTGGCTAGACTTGTTTGTGATTATAGGACTATGCGATATGTTTGTTGGACTAGAGATTTAACCTTGATTTCCAATTGTCATCTTTTTCAGTGATCTTTACTGTGTAACTTTGAAGTTTTTTTTTTTAATATAATAATTTTTAATGTTTATCATATGATTCTTTCAACTCGAACTCACTTGGTTGATCATTAAATTCCTTCTTAGATATGTTGATTTTAAAATCGCTCTTTGGCTCGTTGTTCTTTCAATCAGCTTGGATCGACCTCTAACTTGTTGATATGCTTGGATGATATAGTCTTTAATTTGAGAGCTTGAAGCTTGTTCTCAGATGACAAAAATTTGAATATTCAATTTGTAATTGGTAGAGAGTGATCAACTTCTGATAGTCTTTCTTGTTGAATTTTGATATGAATGAACTCAAGGCTTCTAGACTTGATCTCATAAATGTCATGAATTCTCTAGTTGGTTGCTTTGGAATCTTTGAGCCTTTGTTTTCTAGTCTATTTGAGTATTTAATCTTATCTTTCATTCTTGTGTAAATGAGAAGATCTCTCGATCTATAAAGTTCTCATGGATCTATGAGCTTGAATTATATGAGACTTTGGATCTGTAAAATGTGCTTAAGCCTTTAAACTTATACATAAATGCGAGTCTAGTTTAATTTAAACCTAAATATCAAATCAACCAACTTTTGGTCCATCTTTAGACAATATTTATTTGTAATTGACACAAAATTGAACTTAAGTTTCGCTATTAAATAACATGATAATTTCTTATTGGCTCAAATTTCTCGATCAACATTTTGATATTATGACCATTTTTTATGTTAATTATAATGACCAATTTTAAACTACATAAGATAAAATGCGGTAAATGTCAAAATATATGAACAAAAATAAAATTTTAATCATAAATAAATAAAAGCTATTAAAAAAGTGATAAAGAAAAAGTCAGGACTTTTCAGTGATTCGAAATTCCAATCGATCTTGACTTAAGTACACATGTAAATGTTTTTTTTTTTTTTTTTTGGTTACATCTTGGATTCTCTAACTTTGGCTTCCCTAGATTGGGATTTTTTAATAAATATATTATATACATAAAAGGCATCTTTTACTCACTTTTTAATACGCAACCAAAGTAAAAGTAAACAAAATTAAAAATTAAAAAAAAAAAATTGAAATAGGCTTTTTGGTTCCAACTTTATGTGATTCTTCATATGCAAAGTGCAAATCCAAGTCAGATTTATTTTGTTCTTTTTATTTTTTATTTTTTTGTTGTGTTCTATAGAAATAATCCAACTTATAGATATTTATTTATATTAAATATATTTTAGTTTATCAATTAGAACGTGAAAATGAAACCATCGACGATTTCAGAAAAAAAAAAAAAAAAAGGAAAAAAATGAAAACCATCGACTTTTAAGATATTAGATGAATCTATTGAATTAGATTTAAATTAGCTAAAAAAATGACAAATATGACATTTATGCCTTTAATTAAAAATCAACTTTAGGTTTAATAGGTCACATTTCTTTTAATTCAACTACGTTTGAGGATGGTACATTCAAACTCATGTTGGTTAAAAAAATACATTAAATTATTCTTGTTACGTTCACAATTTTTAAGTGCGTAATATGTTGTAAACATTGAATTTTGTATTTAACAATTCCACAAAAGTTTTGAAGTGTCTAATAAATTTTTATCATAATTTAATTTTTAATAAAAGGTTTATAAGTCCTGTCAAAAAAAGAAAAGAAAAGGTTTATTAGATACCAAATTGAATTTTGAACTGATCCATAATTTTTGTTTTGAATGTTGAATAAGTCAAGGACAAGTTAAACACAAAATTGAAGAAAATATATGGAAATTTTCTAAAGTATCAAGCAACTTTCTCTAAGGATTTTTTTTAATATATAAATAATTATACTACATGTAGGGAGGGGAATTGAAAGCTACAAATGTATTATAAAAAATTTTAAAAAAAAATTAAAAAAAAGAAAAGAAAAAAAAGAATACAGTAATGCTAAACAATTCAAATTATTATTATACAAAACATCAATATTATTTTTCTTTAATTTTTTTTTATTAGAACATGCATGGATGAAAATGTCATTTGAAGTTCAACATGGGTGGAAAATTGGAAGTCACCCTCAATTTATTGAAAGATCAGTGTTCATAATTTGGGCTTTTTTTTCTTCTTTAAGTGGTCCAAGCTTCAATTTATTCAATGTTTAGATTTGAATGAATAAATTTATATTGGAAAATTGCTTGGTCTTTCATTTCTAAAAGCATCCCCACTTTTATCACAGATGTCATATTTCTATTATTTTCTTTAGAAATTGATGCATGCTCAATAGGTTTAACAAATACCTTAGTCAAAATAAATATAGTTGAACAAATATCTTGTATTATCCACCTCAAAATTAGATATTTGATTTCTCATCTTCAATATTGTAAAAAAAAGAAAAGAAAAGATAAAAAAAAGTGCAATATCTTGAAATAAGTATATATATATATATATATTTAAATAGATATCGAGGGAGGAGATTAGATATCGATTCTCGTGATCGAACGTGTGATGTTGGTGTTTACAACCAAATAATGAAATCATTTCATCACTGAACCATTCGGTGTACCAGCTTCCATATTATTCTTGAATGATTTAATCATTTTAAACTTTTGTTTTAATTTATGATTTAAATATTTTTATTGGATTTCAAAATAAAAAGTTTTAGTTGTTTTAAAAAAAATACATCTTTATCCTTAAATTTTTAGAAAGGTTTTAACATACATGACTAAAGACTCTTAGAGGTGTTTGTTTATCATATTTAAGGAGGATTTAAATAGAGAGTTTGCTAATTCTTTCCCTGAAAAATTTACATCCAAACAAGTTTTTAAAACCACTCAAAATAATTTCTCATTTTTACTATTGAAAATAACTTCTCATTTATAATCACTTATTTTTAATCATTCATTTATAATTACTCAGTATAACTCATCGTTTTCAAACCACTAATTTCTAATAATTCATTTCTAATCAATCAAAATAACTCATTTTTAATCATTTTTTTTAACTAAAAATATCTAATCATTTTAAATTTACATCCAAACAAGATTTTCACTCTAACTCCTCTACAAAAAAATTACATCTAAACGAGTTTTTAACTACAACTCTTAATTTTTAACTATTCAAAATAATTCCTCAAATTAACTACTTATCGAAACCTCATCTAAATACTTTTTTTTTTTTTTTGAAAAACATGGAACACCTCCTTAGTTATTATAAGTTCATAAAATCGGGTCATTCCAAAATCTATATAAAAAGAGATTAAACTACCATTTTGAACTTTTGAACTTTGAACTTTTGTTACATTTTAGTTTATATTAATTTTCAATTGTCTAATTTTTGTTTATAAACTTTTTAAAAGTTTAAAATTAGTTTTTGATTTAAAATTTTAATATAAATAAAAACAAAATGTAAACATATTACTAAAATGATAGAAAAATATGATATTTTATTAAAAGAAAAATTAATAGACAAAATTTATTGTTTTCTAATAAAAATTTTACAGATTAAAATTGAATATTCGACAAACAAATTTGAAAGTCTAGATAATAAAATGAAACAAGGTTAATTGTCTATGAATTAAAATTTATTAATCCAATAAGGACCAAAATGATATGTTATCCAATTTTTTTTTTTTTTTAAAAAATTTATCCAATAAGTTAATAAACAAATTTCTCACATAAATAAATTGATTGGACTCGGATCCAAAGAAGGAATTGTACTTTTAGGTTGAACGAATTTGACACACAAAAAGAAATAAATTAATTGCGTTATAGGAAACCATATCAAATTACAAATTCATAAGATTTTTTATCTTAAAAGGATGGTAGAAATTAATGCAAAAGAGGGAAAATTACACTAAACCAAGCCCATATTTTTGTTATAAATACCAAAGAAAAACCCAATACTAGATATTATTAACTAGAATTTTGCAAGGAATTATTCATACAAAACATGAAGTCCATCTCCTTATCAGCCATTATCCTTGTGGTTTTACTCATTTTCAATGGTAATTACTATTTTCACTTTAGCAGCATTTGGTTTTAGAGATTTGGAATGTTTTAGATCTTCAAATGCCAAAAATTTTAGATGTTGAAGATTTCTAAATAGTCACGTTTGTTTTGTATTAAAATTTACAGGAATCAATGTTCAAACAGTATTTAAATAAATATCTTTGTTATATATGTAGAATTTTTATATGGAAATGCCTATGGATGTTTTTTTTTTATACAACAATATTAATAATATTGGAAGAAGTGAGATTTGAATCTGTAATCTCATGTTACTAAATTGTACAAGATGTTGGTAGAGTTCAGCTTTTGTTGGCAGCCTAATGGTGTTTTATATAAATCTTACTCTTACCTATCTTTAGATGAATTATATATTAGTTTAATCCGATTTGAATAAACATCAACAATAATATATTTTAC
Source organism: Sechiopsis laciniata (assembly GCA_037833695.1). Classification (NCBI taxonomy): domain Eukaryota; kingdom Viridiplantae; phylum Streptophyta; class Magnoliopsida; order Cucurbitales; family Cucurbitaceae; genus Sechiopsis; species Sechiopsis laciniata. The sequence continues at coordinate 7,439 of JBBMKA010062947.1, forward strand.
ATTTATATCAAGTGAGATTATGTTAATTTTTATAACAAGTTAATTTACATGGTTTTTTTTAATGAAAGATTTCCCACAAATGAAGGAATATGAATTTGATTCTTTTAAAAAATATGTATATGAATTTGAATCATACCCTCCGACCTAAAGGGGAGTAGATATCAAAATCAATTTGCGTTTATGTCTTGGATAAGTATCTACGCTTTTAACCTTGTGTCTTAACATGTCTTTGACCTATTAATTTTACCTTTTAAAATCATATATCCAAACGTATTAAATATAAAATTGAAAGTTTAAAGTCGTATTTACAGAAGTGTTCAAACAACCTGAATAATTTGATAATTCAAATTTAATTCGACGAGTTGGGTTGGATTCAAAAGTTTTTTAGATTGAATTGAGTTAAGTCTATTTTTTTTTTAATTATAAAGTTAAGTCTATTTTTTTTAACTATAATATATACATATACATACACACACACACACACACACATATATATATATATATATATATATTTCATTATTATTTTTAGATTTCTTTATCCTCCAAAATTCTCTTTCATTTTTTTTTTATTTTTTATACAACCATATGGGAGAAAGGAAGATTTGAACTTATAGTTACTTGGTTGTACAAGATGTTGATAGACCTCAGCTCTTGTTGACCTCTTCCATATTTGATTAAGTCTTTAAAAACACCTTTCATAATATAAAATAAAATCAAAAGTTATCAGGTTAATTTACTTAAAAATGTATAGTGAATAACCAAAATATATTTTAATTTATTGAACAGGAGAAATAGACCTAATCCAATCTAACTCAAAGTAAAAAGGTTGAGTTGCTCTAACACATAGGATTGGTAAATTCATCAATCCTAAAATTTAGATTGGTCTAAAAAATCCCTTCAATGTAACTCATGTACACCCTAATATTCACACAAATTTAACTTTATATCTCATAAATTTGTTATTTTTATTTCTTTTAATATGTCAATGACTTATTATACAAACAAAAAGTTGAGAACTCTAAATATAATAGAATTAAGTGATTTTCTCATAAAAATAGTCGATATGCATGTAAGTGGCCTCTTACTCATATTTAAGAAAAATTGTGAATAATAATAATAATGCAGGGGAAACGATGATGAGAAGTGTTGAAAGTGTTGGAGGAGTTTGCGAGAAAGCATTGCATGGTGGAGGGTGCAAAGATGGTGAGTGTTTGAGCGGCTGCAGATCCCAATTTGGTGCAGGAGCGATTGGATTATGTTTTTTCTTTCGAACACCAAGTGATACTTGTCTTTGTCGCTATCCTTGTTGATCTTATCAATTTTCTATGTCATTCAACACAAAAAAACACATTTTCAATCTAATAAATCAATGAAATGAGAACAATTTGTTTGGTGAATGGAATCAGTTTTCTTTCGACCGATCTATGATCGATGTCGATGAAAAATTATCATTCATTTCATTCTATATATCATATAAATCTCTTTGGTGAGTGATCTTTCTCTTTTTAGTTATGAGCGTACATCGATTTGTAAATTGGAAATTATTCGATAAAACCGTTTCAAAATATGTTTTTTTTTGTAGGGTGGAATGTATGAGAGAGAAGTTGTAAGAGAGTACTTGTTATTACGGACATAAAATTTAAAATGGTTTTAATGTGACTTCTTCGATAAATAAGTTGTTTTTTGAATGAGGTTTTACTTTCTACTAATCTTCAGTAAAGTACCTTTTGAAGTCGAAAAATAAATGTCTTTCTTTCTATTTTGTTTATCATATTACTTTGAAAACCTTTCAAATTAAGATATATTTTAGCCGTTGGATTGAAACTTTAATACAGTTTATTAACTATACGCTTTAAAATCAGAAGTTAAGAATAATTTAAATAGGTAAAACATTATATATATTTTTTTTTTTTATAAAAAAAAGATGTACGAATTTATAAGTAATTTTTTAAAGAAAAAAGTATGAATCTTCATTGAAAAAGAAAAAGAAAAAGTATGAATCTATAAGTAAACTTAAAATCTTGAGAAGAGGAGACACAATTAAGAATGTATAAATTATTGTCACACGCAGATCTCAAACTTGGAATCTCGAGAGAAACATATCTTCAAAATCCAAGTTTTTGATCGCCGGGGTTGAACTTAAAAGCTCTCATAAATTGCAACAATTAAAAATGAAATATTTTTATAATAATAGAAGATCTCAATGACAAAGTAATGTGAGATTACATTCTGAAACTTTATTTATATCTGTGAAAATCCAAGTTGAAAGAATTGTTTGAGAATGTAAGGCTTGATGACTTGGGCATCTCCACTCCACATCCGCTTTGAAATCTGCTCATAAGCTTTTTCATTTGGATGATAAGAATCAAAGAACAAATATTCATTGGTATTTTGACATAATTCAAACTGATCTTTTTGTGCTCATATATTCCTTTGAATTCTCCACTTCCACAACATGCTGTTATTCCATCCTTGAAACATTTTTTCCCACAACCACACATCATAAATTTCTCAATTATAACATCCTTCATTAATGAAATCTCAAATTGCTCCACATTAGACCTATAACAGAACCACCAACCCAATATTTTTTGTGGGTTAAATTAATATAGTTTTGATGATTCCTGGGTTCTATTTTCTTAATCAGACAAATTAGGAAGAAATAATTTAGGTTTTGTCGTCATTCGCGGGCCATTATTGATGGCGATAAAATAAGATACATACTGCATACATAAATATGATAATTAATAATTATAATCGACAATACAAGCTAAACATTTCCAATACATTTTATCATTTCAAACATATTCAATAAAGTTAAATGATATATTATAAACTTAGCTATGGATGTATTATTTCTAATTTAGGCATTAAAATTTATAAAATTTTAATTACATCTCCATGTTTTGATTTTTTGAGATATATATAATAATATAAAATTTCATCACAAAATTAATTGATAAAAAAAGAAGTAACTTACCTTTCTTACAAAAATAGTGAAATTTTCCATACTTTTTCAATATGAGATTCTCAATATTATTGTCGTTCGCCGTGTGCTTCATATGCACGATATTTTTTTCTTTACTTTTTCAATATGAGATTCTTAATATTATTAATTATCGTTTGCCGTGTGCTTCATATGCACGATTGGCACAGCCAGGCCCACTGCACTGTACTTGTGCATTATGGTCTCTTTATTTTGAGTTCTCGTTCATGATCGTCAATAAGTTGGGATTTGCAAAAGGTATTTTACAAGAAATACTAACTCAATTGGATTTTACACATTTGATTAAATCAACTCAATTAAACCTAATGCCTTACAAATATGTCAAACAATCTGTCCCCAGTATTAAGTTTGGAAAAAAGATCTTGGAATATAAAGAAGAGACAATACTTTTATTGATATGAAACGTTTTAGGCAATGACCAAAAACAAAGTTACGAAATCTTATGTTCAAAGTGAACAATATCGATATCAATGTAGAGATATATGTGAATGTGAATGTTCATTATCCCTAATAAATAGTATAATAGTCGAGCTCTTGACTTAGCAATGTAGGGATCAAGACTCCCACTGCAAAATAAAATAATAGCTAATTTGAGTGTACATTGTTTGAGGTTGAGGGGAAGATTGTGGGATGTCCCACGTTACTAAATTTGGAGAAAGATCTTAGATATACTAGAAATTAACAATATCTCCATTGATATGAAACATTTTGTAAGTGATGATAAAAAAACAAATTTACGAGGACTTATGTTCAAAGTGGACAATATATGAAAGTTTGTTGTTCGTTATACACTGTCCACCAAAAATAGTTTAAACACACGTAAAATTAAAATATGCTCTAATATCAATTAAAGAAAATTATTTTGCTAAACATAGACCTAGACTAAGTATGAACACTTACATTCATTGACGCATCTGATTAAGGTTGAAGTTTCTTATCATTTTGGTCACAACAAACACGAACCTCTCCAAGAATACTCAATATTCTCCAAGCGATCTTCTATGTTGGGACTCGAAGAAAGCTTGATTGCTCCGAGTAATATTAGTTTTTTTTTTTTTTTAATCAAATAAATAATTTTAGGTGTATATAAAAAAAATACATTTTTTACTTAAGTTTCAAAAAGGGTTTATACTTACTAGAGTCATGACTCTAGTAAGTATAAATCCATATATCTTGGTCGTTACAAAATATTATATATATATATAAAGTATATTTACGTCATTAGTTAATAAACAAATTTCTTTGTTAAAAAAAGTACAAATTTCTTACATAAATAAATTCATTGGATTTGGACCCCAAGAAGGAATTGTATTTTTAGATTTAACCACTTTGACACGCATAAAGAAATAAATTAACTGCGTTATTGGAAACCATATATGAAATTACAAATTCATAAGATTTTTTTTTATCTAAAAAGGAATGTAGAAATTAATGCAAAGAGGGGAAACAACACTACACCAATCCATGTTTTTGTTATATATACCAAAGAAAAACCCATTATCAGATATTATCAACTAGAATTTTGCAAAGAATAATTCATACAAAACATGAAGTCCATCTCTTTTGCAGCCATTATCCTCGTAGTTTTACTCATTTTCAACGGTAATTATTCTTTCACTTTAGCCTCGTTTGGTTTTAGAGATTTATAACAATATTTAACATCTTTGATTCTCATGTTTGTTTTGAATTAAATTTTGTAAAAATATTCCTTACAAAAAAATTCATTATGTTCAAGAGTATTTATATAAATATATTTCTTCCGTAGGATTTTTATATAAAAATACCTTAACTAATTATGTATTATACTGTCAACAATAGTAACTCACCCATATCCTAACGGTCATGAATTCCAGTCCTTACACTCAATTGTTATAGAATTAATAATAATAATTACATATATATAATATACTAATCTAACTCTTATCTATTTTTAGATAATTCATACAGCCGCATTTTTGTGTAATCTAATTTATAGGTTTGAATCCTCCCCTCTCTTATTGAATAAAAAATATAATAAAAATATTGTGAAATCAACTTCTTGCATATATATTTTTTTTAATAATTATATACAATAAGATCATGTTCTCGTAAGAATAATCGAGTTGGATATAGTTGACATACACTTATAATTATAAGACTTGAAAATAATAACGCAGGAGAAACAATGATGAGAAGTGTTGAAAGTGTTGGAGGAGTTTGCGAGAAAGCATTGCATGGTGGAGGGTGCAAAGATGGTGAGTGTTTGAGCGGCTGCAGATCCCAATTTGGTGCAGGAGCGATTGGATTATGTTTTTTCTTTCGAACACCAAGTGATACTTGTCTTTGTCGCTATCCTTGTTGATCTTATCAATTTTCTATGTCATTCAACACAAAAAAACACATTTTCAATCTAATAAATCAATGAAATGAGAACAATTTGTTTGGTGAATGGAATCAGTTTTCTTTCGACCGATCTATGATCGATGTCGATGAAAAATTATCATTCATTTCATTCTATATATCTTATAAATCTCTTTGGTGAGTGATCTTTCTCTGAACGTGAGTCTTGGAATGAAAAGATTCTTTGATGGCGGATGTATGAGAGAAAAATTATAATTCAAAGTGTATCCAGCTTTCGTATTCAACCGTTATTAGGGGTAAATATATTTTAAAATGGTTTTAATGTAGCTTTCTCAATGAATAATTTAACTTGATGCGAGAAGAAGAATCATTATATGTATTTTGCTTACTTTCTACTTTTTAATGAAGTATCTTTACGAGTATAACTTTTTTTATTATTTTGTATCGAATTCTTCAAATAAGCTAGATTTTAAACATTGGATTGAAAAGTGTAGTTAAATTCAGAATCAAAACTGTAATACAATGTTTATTAACTATACACTTTGAAGTTAAGAGTTGAGTATAATTTAGATAGGTAAACATTAAATTTTCAAATAAAAAAGTTAAAAGATTTATGAATTTATAAGTAAAACATCTTAAGTATGAATTTAAAGCCTTGAGAAATTAAAAAGGTAGCGTGAGAGTACATTTTGAAACATTATATAGCAAGAGTTTCCTAGATTATCTTTACTTTTCTTTTTAGTATAAATTGTGGGAGAGAGACTACAAACCCTAAATAGATAATACACTTGCTCTCAGAATAAGATGAATGTCAAATACCAATTTTCATAATTGAACCTATGACCATGGGGCAAATTGGGTTAGATCATCGAATTCATCAATACATTGTCAATATAAATATCATTTTATCAAATTGATATAAATATTAAATATGCAAAATATTCAATCAAAAGTCATTCACTATCAATCATACATTCATGGTTAATAGAACACATAACAATAAATACCTTTGACTTCTATAGAAGACAATTCGACTTCAATAAAGCAAATAGATCATTTAAACCAATAACAAATTTGACTATATACATTCTAAAAACTTAAAAATATAAAAGGTTTTGAATATAAAGATTATATAAAATAAATATACGCAAATGTAATCATAAAAAATAAAAAAATAAAAAAAAACATTTTTTAAACTTAAAAATCAATTCAAGTTAGTTAAAATAATTTTTTAATCGATCATTACCAAATTCAACCCAAGTTTGGTTGATTCAAGTTTAAAAAATTCAATAATTCGAAGCAAAAGGGTTTGGGAAAATTAAAATATATATTTTTAGTAGTATGCTTAAAATAAAATAAAAATTCAAACAAATTTAGAATTTATTTTTAATGTATAAGATTGTCCTCTCACGAGAACTACGATGATTTTAGTTGAAATTTTTAGGTTGGTTTTATTAAATATTAAATAATTAAAAATAAGGAACTTCCTTTGTTTATCCTAGAACCCAAAGAAACGAAACAGCTGCACTACATCGCTGTTACCACAAAATTACAGCCATTGGAACTTCTTTCCAATCAAGATACATGGAGACAAAAATTTAAATAAAATAGAGATATTGACATCATGATCTCAAGACATCTTTTTTTCTCATAGTTCTGCAGGTTAAGAATATTCCTTTGAGTGCCAATCCGTATTAATATGTGATCATAATCAAATATTATAGATTCAAATCTCCCAAAATCATGTGGTTGAGATCGAAATGGTCATAAACAACTCAGTTGTCAAAATTCAAACAAAAAGAATAAAATAAGGTCATACTTGTCTAATCCAATTCAAAGTTGTAGAACACAGTTTTTTTTTTTTTTTTTTAAATCGAGAAATCAAAGCTTCACTTCACCACACTCGTTCCTAGGCCAAACACCAACAGATATTGAAAGAAGAGTAATATTTGCATGCTGCCCGGGCAGCATGCAGCCACCTATGTGACGAAATCTGGTCTGTTGAATTTTTTTTTTTAATATTTTTCCAAAAAAAAAAATCCAACGGACCAGATTTCGCCACATAGGTGGCTTCATGCTACCTGGGCAAATATTTCTGTTGAAAGAATAGAGACAAAAGAGATGTCTACAAATTATTATCAGAGGTGAATTTCAAACCTGAGACTTTGAAGAAACACACCTTCAAAACTCAAGCATTCGACCACTGCACCACCCTTGGGGTTATGTAGAACACCATATATTACAATCCATTATCATTAAACCACATGAATAAGAGGTACTTACAAATAGAGGGTTTATTCCTCACATCTTAATTCCAATAGCACTCTTATTTTTCACCCATCCAAAGGCCTAAACTCACACTCAACCACAAGAAAGTTAACAATTAAGATGAATTTCGAACCTAAGACAGAAATGAACCTAACCAAAAAACCCAAAACCTCTAGGATGGCCTTCGGGGACAGCCATCTTCAGTATATTATTCAAGCATCGTAACTGATAGCCAAAGAATATAATCAAGACTTTTATTATTAAAAAAAAAAAAAGTCTCAAGTTCACCACAAAGCAGCTTAGAAGGAATTTCATTTACGAAGCTAATCAAGCAAATACAACAAATGCATTTTTAGGTTTGTTACATGACAAACGTCTTATCCTATGTAACTGCGTGCCCTAAACTGAAACTACACAGTTAGTAAACCTGAAAGTATCATCACAGACTGGACTAGAATAATACTGACTCACAAGGGAAAGAAAGTGAGTAGAAAAACAAAGAAAAACACATAAACATAAAAGTTCACTACCAATATCAAGAATTTAAACAACAAAATAAGTGCTTTGTGTGCTTGTCATTTGAGTCTTTGATTCAAAATCTAAATGTGTGTACCCCGAGATTCAAAAGTCTGATGCTATCTAGTTTGAGTTTAAAATAAGCCATAGAATAATAAATCAATGTAGCCTATAATAGATGTCAACCTATAATAGGTGTTGATATACCGTGAACTGTTTGATGTCCCATGAATACTTAGTCAAGGGTCAAATGACAAACATATATGTAATTTCAGTCATATTTCTAATAGAAAATTTTTAAACCAGAATAACCACGCTCGTCCCTAGGCCAGGCACCGCAGACATCGAAGGAGTAATGTCAGAAACTCGGACCTTAAAGGGAGCATACCTTCAACCACTATACCACCCTTTGGGGACTATTTCTAATAGATTTTTATTAGAATGCACTATATAAATCTCTTAAAATCCTAAGCTCAGTTGTAGACATTCTATATTTCATTATCTCTTTAATAAGTGGATGTAGCTAACCCAGCCTAAACCTAAATTCGGCATTCTTTTGATTGTTGTTGTCATTTCCATAACAATAGGGTTGTGTGCTTTCATTAAACTACTGAAATGAATTCCTAAAAATAAATTTATCTTAACCACATAGCTTCCACAGACATAGGATTGTCAACACTAGACGCCATTAGAACCAGAAGAAAAGAGAAAAACAGAAGGCACAAATGAGTACGAAAACATAACCATTCACTAAAATGTTGACAATTCAAAACAGATAATCAGTAGTCTCAAAAGAGCTCACTAAACATGTTCAATCGAAACAAACTGCAAATTCAAATTAAAGGCATTCTAATTTACTCTTCTTCAGTACCGGTTTCAGCACTCTTGTTGTTGTGCTTCTTCGCGTACCTCTGGTTCCTCAAAAACTTTGGGTCCATCTGCAAAGAAATTGACGAACACAATCAAATAAAGCAAAATAATTCTGAAAATAATAAGAAATTTAGATGAAATAATCGATTAAAAAATGATTCTGTTCATGAACTCCATACCCCTTTGGTGGATGTGTGTCTGTGCTTTCTTGGCTTCTTGATGCCATTCCTATGGGCTTTGCGGGACTGATTGTGCGCTGTGTGATTCTTCGACTTCGCCATCGCTCTGAACAATAGAAAGCCAAAAGGAAATTAAAAAAAAAAAAATGCAAAGAAAAAGATAATCAGCAAACAATGGACGCTAAATCTAAATCGGAGTTCGACGAACAAAAATTGATGAATCGACAGAGAAAATAGAGAGAATTTCAGAAAACCTTGAGAGAAACTGCGGAAACTGCAAGCTAGGGTTTTTGCCGGTCTCTGGAAATTGGGCAAGAAGTTTACCCTTTTTATATGTCCAATATCTAGTCATGGGCTGTGGAGTTGGGTTTGGGCTTTATCTTGGGCCCAAATTATTTACTTTTTAAATAAATATTTTTATCTTGGGCTAAATTCTTTCTTTTTAAAATGAGCTCGGTTAATACGAACCATATAAATTCAAAAACCCAACCGATAAACACCAA
>JBBMKA010062978.1:0-17115 GCA_037833695.1 Sechiopsis laciniata
TATATATATATATATATTCCTTTTTTTACATATGGTACGTATTACCCATTTGACCTCTGGTTCTGTTTGTTAAGGTTAAATTGTTTTTTTTTTGTTTTTTTTATTAAAATTTACCTCACGCTACATTCTATGTATTATATTTACAGTACATGATTTCTATCAATGATAGAATTTAGCACTACTAATTTTTTAGTTCGAACTCGTGACCGTAGAGTTGAAATGGATTAACACCAAATAAGATAATCAACTACACCACCAATCCATTCGATAAAATTTCCATTAAAAATAAAAATAAAAAACTATTTCAAAATTTTTCAATATTATTATTATGTTCACATTTTACAAACATTTTAAAACTTGTACTACAAATAAAAATAAACATTTCAAAACTATCATTAAAAAAGAAAACATTAAAGGGTGGAATGATAATTTCAATAATAGCAAGAAAACATGCTTTTATATTAAATATGGGAGAACAACGTTTCATGCCATCCTATTTTAGTTCAACATTTATTTCTATTTCAATGACAGTTTTTTTTTAAATTTAGAAGAGACCAAATATCACCTGCAGAAAATAGAAATATATTTTAAAACAAAATACAAAAAATTCATGTCTTTTTTACCAATGAGCACAGATTAAAAAATAATTTATAAAATATTTTTTTATCAAAACAATTTAGGTCATATATTGATAGGACCTATATTTTGATATGCCATCCAACATAAAAGTAGAAAGTCGAAATTACACACAGAAAGTACGTGACAATAATCAATAATAAATATATATAAATGTCGTTGAGCTATTACTCTCATTGATAATTATTTTTTGGTTGAAATACCATTTTGGTCATCTAACTATCATGTTTGTTTCATTTTGGTCCTTAAACTTTCAAAAGTTCAATTTTAGTCTCTCAATTATCATTTTTGTTCAGTTTTGGTCATTCAACTTTCATTTGTCTAATTTTAGTCTTTAAAATTTCTAAAAAATTGAACTTTTGAAAGTTGAAGGACCAAAATGAAACAAGCATAATAGTTGAGGGACCAAAATGATATTTTAACCTTATTTTTAAAATTTTGATTTTAAAAGTTTTTTCAATAAAATAAAATGGAATCCAAATTCAAGCATATTTGTTTTCCTTTTTGGAGCACAAATTGTGGGTGAAGAACCACAATAACGAGATAAATGTATTAATATTAATACTTTCAAATAAATAAGAATTAAATAACTAATTATCATCCACAATGAAACTAGAAAGTTACCATCATTTCAGTACTATTTAAATTATTAATTTTTTTTATAAAGAAATAAAAAAGGAAGTAAAGTGGAAATGAGAAAAAGAAAATACCAAATGCATTTCAAAATTTACAGAAGCATAGCAGGAAAAAGCAGGGTGAACAAAAAGAGAAGAAACTTCCTCACACCTTCCATTTCACTCCAAACCAATCAATATATTTATATATATATATAAAGGCAGAACCATTCGCCAATGGAGTCAAAGAGAAGCAGCTGAAGAAGAATCAAAGGTTATTTTCCATTCTGTTCATACCTTACTGCGAATGTTTCTTTGATTCTGATAGTAATACAAAGAAAAACGTATTTAGAAATTGTTTCATCAGATCGAGGACTCATCGGAGACCGATTCTGTTCGTCTGTGTTGACTCCGTTCTTCACGGCTTGATTTTGAGCTTGAAGCTGAAGCAAGATCTGGAGTTTTTGTTTTTCTTTTTTAATAGCTGTAGATCTTGAAGTTGAAGGTGAGAAAGTAATAAAGTGAGGATGGAAAGTTACTTGAACGAGAATTTCGGGGATGTCAAGCCGAAGAACTCTACGGATGAAGCGCTGCAAAGATGGAGGCGACTTTGCTGGTTGGTGAAGAATCGGAAAAGAAGGTTTCGATTTACTGCTAATCTCTCTAAACGATTTGAGGCCGATGCTATTCGACGCTCCAATCAGGTTTCTTATTGATCCTAAATCTTGCTCTCTTTTTTACTTTAATCTATGACTTGTTGAACTTAATGTATTCAGTGGATGTTCTGATGTTACTAAATCTGAATAATTAGGCTGTTTTCTTTACTTTTGTTACTTCTGTTCCATCTATTGTCTAATCTGATTAAGAGCTTTCACCATAATTATTCTCATGCTAATTTTATCACAACCCGTGAAGATATGCAAGTGGGTATAGAAAGTATGGTCAAGGGGTTCATTATTAATTTTTGAACCGATTGTTTCCATGGAAGGGATCTCATTCTACGAAGAATCACTAAACAAGATTGTAAATAGTAGATTTCACATGATTTCTTAACAAAATTTCAGAAGAAACATAAGGCTCAACTGATATAAATTTATGTCTATGACCAAGAAGTTTTAAGCTCAAATCCTTCCCCTTAATTTTTTATTCAACAAAAAAGAAAAGAAGAATATTGTTGATGCCGAAATTTGGTTTTCTGAGATCTATCTCAAAGACTAAATCTCAGCATCAAATCAACAAATATTAATCTAATCAAGGTGTAGGATGGCTTTTGTACTTTTCAGAGTGCTCAACACTACGACTACAGAACTCCAATCTTGAAAAGTTTGAGAACTCTGTTTAACTAATTAAAAGCGTCTTTCGTTAGTAAAAAAATGAAGTTGCTGTTTCGAGGGCTGAGAAATTGAAATGAAGTCCATATGTAAACTCGTGTTTCACAAATTTTTTACATGCATGGAATCCAACCTTGAATAACTACAACGATGTTCTGCAATACAATTTCCTTTTTTATAATGCTCAATTGCTCTTTTTCAACAACCATTGCAGGAGAAGTTCAGAGTTGCAGTTTTGGTTTCACAAGCGGCGCTTCAGTTCATCAATGGTAAGTAAGATTTTGATTATGCCATCAACTGAAAACTGAGGTTGTAGATTAGTAATTCGAATTGACGTTGCATTGTCTCTAAATAAATGCCTACAGGGTTGGATTTGTCTGCTGATTACGTTGTGCCTGAAGAGGTCAGACAAGCAGGATTTGAAATTTGCGCAGATGAAGCGGGCACCATTGTTGATGGCCGTGACATGAAGAAGCTGAAGATTCATGGGGGTGCTGAGGGTATCGCAACTAAGCTTGCCACATCAACAGAGACTGGCATTCCTAATACAGACCATTTGATTAAGAAAAGACAAGAAACTTATGGAATTAACAAATTCACCGAATGCCCATCTCGAGGGTTTTGGCTCTTTGTTTGGGAAGCTCTCCAGGATACAACTCTAATGATACTCGCTTTCTGTGCTGTAGTTTCTCTTCTTGTTGGCATAGTAATGGAAGGATGGCCAAAGGGTGCTCATGATGGGCTCGGCATTGCTGCGAGTATCTTGCTTGTTGTATTTGTCACTGCTACCAGTGACTATCGACAATCGCTTCAGTTCAAGGATTTGGACAAGGAAAAGAAGAAAATTGCAGTCCAGGTTACCAGAAGTGGGTTGAGACAAAAGATTTCTATATACGAACTTCTTCCTGGTGATATTGTTCATCTTGCCATGGGTGATCAGGTACCAGCAGATGGACTTTTTGTTTCTGGGTACTCTCTTCTGATAAATGAATCTAGTTTAACAGGCGAGAGCGAACCAGTTAACATAAGTTGTCAAAACCCTTTCCTCTTGTCCGGAACAAAGGTTCAGGATGGTTCGTGTAAGATGGTTGTGACTTCTGTTGGCATGAGAACCCAATGGGGAAAACTAATGGCCACTCTTAGTGAAGGAGGAGATGATGAGACTCCTTTGCAAGTAAAGCTAAATGGGGTGGCAACAATTATTGGTAAAATTGGCCTGTTTTTTGCTGTCATAACTTTCTCCGTATTGGTTCAAGGATTGTTCACTCGCAAGCTACGAGAAGGGTCTTACTTTAGCTGGTCTGGAGAGGAAGCAATGGAGGTTTTGGAATTCTTTGCCATTGCTGTAACTATTGTTGTGGTTGCTGTGCCTGAAGGATTGCCTTTGGCTGTGACACTGAGCCTTGCTTTTGCAATGAAAAAGATGATGAACGATAAGGCACTTGTCAGGAACTTAGCTGCCTGTGAGACGATGGGATCAGCTACTACTATTTGTAGTGACAAAACTGGGACATTGACAACCAACCACATGACTGTTGTGAAAGCTTGCATCTGCAGCAAGGTCAAGGAAGTTAGCGAGTCTGGCAAGTGTTTAGATTATCGTTCAGAACTTCCTGACACTGCTGTTGGTATTTTACTGCAATCAATATTTAACAACACTGGTGGAGAAATCGTCAAGAACAAAGAAGGCAAGAATGAGATACTTGGGACACCCACCGAGTCTGCTCTTTTGGAATTTGGCCAACTGCTTGGTGGGGATTTCCAAAAAGAACGCCAAAAGTCAAAAATTGCGAGAGTCGAGCCGTTCAATTCTACGAAGAAACGGATGGGTGTTGTTTTGGAGCTCCCAGCTGGTGGTTTCCGTGCACACAGCAAAGGTGCTTCAGAGATCGTTTTGGCTTCATGTGACAAAGTTCTTGACTTGAACGGTGAGGTAGTTCCTCTCAATGAAGAGTCCATTAACTTTTTGAAGGAAACCATTGAAGAATTTGCTGGCGAAGCTCTTCGAACATTGTGCTTGGCTTACATGGACATTGAAGGTGAGTATCAGTCTGAAAGTCCGATTCCTGTAAGTGGCTACACGTGCATAGGAATTGTTGGTATCAAAGATCCGGTTCGTCCGGGAGTCAAGGAGTCTGTTGCAATTTGCAAGGCCGCCGGTATAACTGTACGGATGGTTACCGGAGATAACATAACCACCGCCAAAGCAATTGCCAGGGAATGTGGAATTTTGACTGACGACGGTATAGCAATTGAAGGTCCTGTATTCCGGGAGAAGAATGAGGAAGAATTGAGTAAAATAGTACCAAAACTTCAGGTACGTTTAAAAGTATTTTGATTCTGAAACTATATACTGTCTCCATCACAACAATGGACAAAATCGAAGTTGGCGTCAATATGAGAACTAAGAAACCAATTAGTATATGCTAGTGCTACTTTTTTTGTTCAACAACATTTGGGGGTAATAATCTCAGCGTTATTACATTATACAAGATGTCACTAAAGCAATACCTTTTGTTTGTTGATGCCACTTTTACTTGTTGCACTGTCGTTTTTGTTTTTTTTTCTTCTCCGTCAGTTCAATAGTGGCATTGGGTATCTTTTTAATATAAACTGTGTAAGAATTGTGCTGAACAAACTTTGATATTTCTTGTGCAGGTCATGGCTCGATCTTCACCAATGGATAAACATACTCTTGTAAAGCACTTACGGACCACTTTTCAAGAAGTCGTTGCAGTGACTGGGGATGGCACAAATGATGCTCCAGCGCTTCATGAAGCCGATATTGGATTAGCTATGGGCATTGCTGGAACTGAGGTACTTTTTAATGGTCTTAAAGATGATCATTCAGAAAACCCTTACTTCCCTAATAATTTTCCCCTCATAAATTAAGGATAATGTAGCTAAATCTTTGGGAGTGGGAGGTCCAGTACAGTTGGACAGTTTTGCCAACATTGTGTTGTAGACTGAATTTTCAGGTTAATGACATAAAACGTTAATACAGGTGGCAAAAGAGAGTGCTGATGTAATCATTCTCGACGACAACTTCTCTACAATTGCTACTGTTGCCAAATGGGGACGTTCGGTCTACATAAACATTCAGAAGTTCGTTCAGTTTCAGCTAACTGTGAATGTGGTTGCACTTCTCGTCAATTTTTCTTCAGCCTGCTTGACAGGTTAGCTGACAGTGATTTTTGAAGCTACAATATCCCTTGTCTGTGTGAAAACTTCATGTAAATACTTTGTTGAATCATGTTAAATCATGGATCAACTCAAAAACATAAACTGATAGATTAAGATATGATATTTTCTCAGGAAATGCTCCCCTCACTGCTGTGCAACTGCTATGGGTCAACATGATTATGGACACACTTGGAGCACTTGCATTGGCAACCGAGCCTCCAACCGATGACTTGATGAAGAGGTTACCAGTTGGTCGGAATGGGAATTTCATTAGCAACGTGATGTGGAGAAACATCTTAGGACAGTCAATATACCAGTTTGTTATAATTTGGTATCTCCAAACAAGAGGGCAGGCTCTTTTCCAACTTGATGGCCCAGACTCTGGATTGATACTGAATACCCTGATTTTCAATGCATTCGTCTTTTGTCAGGTAATTAGTTTCTCCAAATTTTTTACTTCTAATACTAGCAGAAACATCCATGTTCTTTTATTCGATCACCAAACAATCTAAAAGCTTAAACTAATAGGTTAAGTTAAATTTAATTAAATCAAACTTAGAAATTTGAAAAATGCTCTACAAATGAAATTTAAATATTCGAACTCAAGATTTCATACTCTGATATCATATTGAAACGTGTTAAATCACCAATCAACTCAAAATTTTAAGCAAATCAACTAACGTGATAATATGGTGTTCTATCTAAATACTAATTTTTAACTCATCTACTTAGGTCACGAGATATATTGCTTAACCCCCTACAACATTTGTATGTCAAGGAAACTCGTAGAAAATTAATTCTATGGTAGATGACCACTATGGATTGAACTCATCACCTTAAGCATCTCAAGACCCTCTTTGACCAATTTAGCCATCCCATGATGGTTTTGTAACTCATCTACTTATAAATGCAATAAGGTTTCCTCACATACGGTTGTTAGGATATCACATCGGAAAGAGTGGAGATTTCATAACAATATATATAAGAAAGATGGGCTACTTCCTCTCATCACCAATTGGTTTTGAGATGGATGTCTACATTATGTAATAAGTATCATTTAGAGTTTATTAATCTTGGATCGAATGCACATTTAATTTTAATGGACTATGATAGCATGTTACATAATATAAAGTTGTACCTCAAAATCAATTGACAACGAGTAGAATAAATAATTTATGTTATAAACGTTTAGAGGTTTCTTCACCATTCCAACATGGGATCCTCAACATTCTTCTAATTATCGCTAACTGTTGGTAAATTTCTGGTTCTTGTAGGTGTTCAATGAGATAAGCTCAAGAGACATGGAGAAAATAAATGTGTTTGAAGGAATATTGAAGAACTATGTCTTTGTGTTAGTGCTCGCTTGCACAGTCCTTTTCCAGATCATAATCATCCAATTTCTGGGAACTTTTGCAAACACATATCCTCTGAACTTCCAGCAATGGTTTGTCACTGTGTTGTTAGGGTTTCTTGGGATGCCAATTGCAGCAGCTTTGAAGATGATTCCAGTAGGATCTGACTAAAAATGGCATCTTTCTTAACTTGGAATTTTATTTCCAGCAGAAAACTCAAGTTTGGAGTTTGATTTATGTTGACCTGAATTTCAACTATATTTTTTGTAAATCAATTAGACAGGCTACCAAAAACTTAGGGAAGGTTGACCTTGTGCAGGAGAAGGTGGATTTTTTTTCTTTGATATGAAATTTATATTATGTTGTTTAGATTTTCTCAGCCAAATGGATTTAGCAAATATTGGTAGGCATAATTCTTTTTAAATTATGTTTTTTTATGGAGTTTTTGCAGGAATAATAAAATAACTAAAAAAGATTACATAAATGTCAACTTTTAAAAGAATTTGCTGGAATGACAAATAAAAAGAAGCCGATTTAATAAAGTTATATATATATATATATAATAGATACATACATACATATAAGCCTGGTTTAATGAATTGAAGTCTATCAGTAAGCAATCTATTAAACTAAGGTTACATTTACAATCGATAATTCTAATTGAAGGAACTAATTTCATATATTTCATACTTCTAATGAATGACACTAATTAAAGTCAATTTAATGCATGACCAAACACTAATTTCATATTTATAATCAGTGTCATCGATTGAAGTCAACTAGTACTTCCAATCAATGATTTATCAATGACACTAATTAAAGTTAATTTAATGCATGACCTATTACACTAATTTTATATTTACAATCAGTGTCATCCATTGAAGTCAACTAGTGGTAGCGATTGACATTGTTTGAAGTTGATATGATCTAGAATCTAGATTATATTAAAAGAAAAAAAAATTATGTAATAAACCAAAGATTTAGTAAGTTTTGAAACCTCCCACTTTGAGCTCATAAGATTTCATTCAATATTTGGATACCTTTCCCTCTCATTTATAACGATATTCCCTAACAAACTCTTTAACTAATTGTCCATATACATCTAAACTAATCGTGATTCCTCCAAATACCCAAACCTATCGGTAGTCAATTAAACTAATCTCATAATTACAATGACACTATTGGAAGACAATTGAACAATGAACTAATCTCATAAATACAATCAACGTCATCAATTGAAGTCAACCCAGTAATAATGATTAAATTCAATTAATGGCACTGATTAAAAATAATTGATACATGGTTGATTAAACTAATCAATATTTGTCACATTTCAGTCTATGTTTTATTGAGGTCTATTGATTAAATTCATTCTAGTGGTTGAAGTGATTCATTTTTTTTCTAGATTTTATCCAATAATTTACTTCAAACAAATTGCTAACCAGAATAATAACATGTGAACGGATTGTGTCTTTTTGTAAATTAGTGTTTGTTAAATATCAATATAAAATATTTTAAATAATATATCTAATTTTGATCCTATCTTAACCATAAAATTTTATTTGAGTTTGGCAACATGGTTTAAAACTAATTGAGTTCTATCCCTATTACAAATTGGTTTCAATAAAAAAAATTTGAAGAAAGAGAGAAATTGAATTGATGACCTATTCTAACAATTTTTTTTTTATAAATATAGTCAAATTTGAAAATATTTGCATCAATGTCATAATTAAGAATATATGTCAATTATTATTCATCACTAAACTAAACTTATTTTGACTTGAACCATAGATCTCTTGAACCCATTAACAATCTTAGATTTAGCAAATGCAAAATAAATTTAAACTTTTGTTGATACATTATTTCAAAAAAAAAAAAAAAAAAAAAAACCCTTTTGTTGATTACATAAATTTATGATATAAACTATTTTTTTTGGTTAAAATATCTGTATATATGGTAAAGAAATAAGTTTTTATAAAATTTATAATAAACATTATGAAATGACTTAGTGGTTAAGAGAGTATCGTAGAACTTAGAAGTGATAGCTTGTGGTCACCTACCCCCTATAGATATCCTCAACATTCATATATTGTAGAGTCCAATGGTATGTTGTGATATGATAAGGATGACAAACTTACCCAGATCTCCACATTTGTATGATATTGTCTATTTTGGGCATAAGCCTCCATGACTTTGTTTTTTAGCATCTCCTAAAATATCTAATACCAATGGAAATGCTTGCTCTCCCATATAAACCCATAATCTATGACTTATTTAACCAATATGAGATTGCTATTTTGTTTGAATTCCCAACAATCATTCCTCCAACAAAGTAACGCATACAAGCCTCCTTATAGATAGTCATTTTCCGAATTATACTTGAGTACATCTTAACTCAAATCACGAATCTTTCTGAATTACACTTAAGCACACAAGCATTTCTCACTTAACACTAGTTTCAGAAACACTCCCACACTAGAGTACATAAGCCCAAACCACGGATCCACTCGAATTATGTTTGAGCACACAAGCACTCCTTACTCGAGCACTTGATTCAGAAGTCATAAGCACTCCTCACTTAAGCACTTGATTTAGAAGCATTCCTACATTTGAGTACACAGATGCTCAATCACGAGTACATTCAGAAGAACTCTCATTGGAGCACACATTATATGGCTTACTCACAAATTTTTATCATGACTAGCTCACAAATTCTTTGTTTCATACTCGAAGTTTCTGATATGGCTAAGCCAGGAGCTTGACTCTGATACCAATTTGATAAGGATGACTAACCTATCCAAATATCCACATTAGTATGATATTGTGCATTTGAGTATAAACCCTCTTAGCTTTATTTTTTGGCATCTCTTAAAAGGTCTCATATCAATGTTAATGTTTGTCCTCTCTTATAAAATCATGATCTACTCCTTATTTAACCAAGGTAGAATTGTCACTTTATTTGAACTTCCAACATGATAAATAGTGGAGCTGTGTACAGGGTGCCTCGAACAATAATTGATATCCTACTAATGTGGAAAAGGTTTGCCATCAACAAATTAGATCAATTTTGTTTTTAAAATTTTCAGAAGTTGGCTACCAACTATTTAAATCAAACTTTTTTGGGTCGTCAAAATGAGTAGCATTCTAATAGTATCATATATCGCATAATAGCTACTTGGTTACAAGTTTGAGTTAGAAATGTTGTTAGAAAAAAAAAGGTCTCAAGTCCTCTTTGTATTAGGTAGCCAAGCCAATGCCATTGGCCCATTTCAATAAGATGAAATTTCACAAGATTTTTTTAAAGGAAAATTTTGCTTTTGACGGGTGAAAAAAGAAAAGGGGAGTTTTCCCTTTTGGTTGAGAGGAGGGCACACCAAATAGAGGAGCGTAACAAGAATGACCTTTTGACAATGGGGCCAAATCTCTTAGACAACTCAACCTTTTGGCACCGCCCCCTAGCCTTTCAAATCATCAAACATTATAGGATGTCACTTTTTCAAACTTTGAGTTCCATACATTTGAACCTTAAGCTTCCTTAGAAAATAGACCCTTTGTCACTTCGCTAAAACTCTCTCAATCAAACACTACTCTTCTTTACTCTTATTTTGGTTGGTTCGAGGCAACGATTGTGTTATTATAAATGAAGATTATTATATTGAATCTTCAACATTGATATGATATTGTCAATTTTAGACATAATCTCTTACTACTTTATTTTCTTGTTATCACCAAGGGTGTGTTTGGGTAAGGGGAATGGTAATGATTAAGCGGGAGAATGAAAATTAAGAGGAGAATGATTATCTATGTCTTTGTCTGGAGTGATGAAATGATTATGGGGAGAATAATTATTTGTGTTTAGGGAAGAGAATGGTTATAGGGAAAATAAAATAATAAATATGATGAGAGTAAAAAATAGTAAAGTGATGTATAAAAAGTTGTTGGGAAAGAATGAAAAGTAGTTAGATGGAGAATGAAAAATGTGATTTTTGGAAAATGCAATTATGAGAGAAATAACTTCTGGTGGTCCAAACACGAGAAATCATCTACATTCTCATTCTCCATTTTATTCTTGGTGGCACAAACACACCCTAGTACAAGTGGTTGTCATCCCATTTAAACCCATCATTTTTCCTTTCTTTCTTCTACATGAAACAATTGGTTGAACTATCAACATCCTTCCCTTCACCAAAGTACCACGAGCCTCCCTCATACCATTTGATAGAGACAACGACCCTATACAAAATCCTCTTTATTGGTATAATATCATTAACTTTGAATATAAACCATTATGACTTTATTTTTAGTTATCAACCTCAAATGTCTCATACCAATGAATGATATATTCATTCCATTTATACCCATGATTTTTCCTCTCTCTTTCCATGCAGGAAAATTGGTTGAACTACTATCACGTTATTACAATTGAGATGAAGGATTTCGGCTAGTCCACCAATTATTATACTCGGTAACACAAACACGAATTGGGTATTTTATAACTCAACCTTAAACCGAGTACCAAACACCCCCTCACATTTCACTCCAAGTTTATTCAACTCCCCACCAAGCATAACTTAAAGTATGGTGCAAAAGTTGAAGTTGTACCTCATAGAAAAATGAGACTAGCTTTTGATGGGGGCATTCTTTTTAAAGGGCAATAAGGGGAATCCATGCGTGTAAAGTTGCCTAGGAAAGGGGCATCCTATTTCAAAGGGAAAGTACCATTGTGGTAAAAGTACTGTTATGTTATATGTGTTATTTTGAGTGCAGAGCTTTGATTACTGTGGCTGCTCACTCAGCAAAAGACACAATTCTTTCTATTGATTATAAACTGCAAACAGTATCCTTAAACACATCAACCTTATCTGACCATATCTTCTCCTTGCCTCCCATCCAATGGCTTTTCCTTTGTCTTTCTTCTTGGTGAATGTGAATGATTAAGACTCTTTACCTTTGCCTTGGTAAATGGATAAATCTGGTTTTCCTTTCGTCTTTCAATTCACTTTCTCATTCCCCCATAAGTTTGGGATGTTTATCCTTTGGGGTTTGGAATGAATTATACAAATGTGAGTTACTATATAAGGTGTGGTGTGGCTGAGTTACAATAAAATGAATTATGATAAATTTAGCCTATGTGACCCAATTAATGCCACACAAAAATAAATTATATAAACAAAATAATATTAAAAAAACAAGGTAAAAAAATTGTATGACACCAATGGTGCCACATAGAAAAAATGTAGGTACCATGTATACATGATCAAATAGGCAAGTTTTTCTCTAAATTTAATGGTATTATGTAACTTAGAAGTATGGATATTGACTTTTTAGTTTTGCAAGTTTAAGACATTGCATAAAGAACTAACCAAGTGTGATGTAATGACAAAAGGCAAAGTTCCACAAGGCACAAAAATCAAATTTCATTGAAGTTTGATCAAACTCTATTACACAAGAAGTATAGGGTTCTGGTTCAAGTTCAACAAACATGGTCTAGGGAAAGAAAAAACCCAAGTTGAAGTTCCTTTTTTTTTCTTTTAGAGGGAAAAGAGCTTGGCCCCACCTGGAAAGGCTTGCCCCAAACATTCAAACATATCCCATCCCTTTCACCTTTTACAAAGAAACATTTTTGAAGGCTAGAATGAAGCAGAGATACATCAAATCACAATAAAACAAAGCCTTGTCCATCACTACTCATCTCTTACTTTCACTTCCCCCACAACCCCACAAAGCCTCTTACTTCTCAACTTTGTAACAGCCTTTTCAAAGACACCAAAAAAAAGCATCCCATGAAAAACCAGGACTTTGCATAAACACCTAAAACACAATTCTATAGAGCTGTTTGGGGAGAGGGGTCGAGCAGCGGTTAATTCGGCAAAAGTAGCCTATACAAGCACTCATAACCACTCACAAATCCCTTATATAAAAAATTTTCTGTTACAATCATTCATAACTTCTTATACACACCGGCTGTTTCTTGTGACAACTACTCCTAACTCTTTTTACCAAACAAGTTTTCATCTTTTCCGAACCCCGCCAAACCCCTTATTCCACTCCTCTTTTCCAAACCCCTCCAACCAAACATCCCCTATTTAAAAGAAGTAACTAAATAAATAAACAAAAGAGTGAACATCAAGTAGCAGCAGCTTTCTTTCACTTCCCCCTTATGGCCTTCTGGTCCTTCCCTATGACTTTGGCCTAATAAATATCAAAATCAGCTTTTTTTTTTCTTCTTTAACTTTTCACTTTTCCTATTTCTAAATGCAGGTGCAGCCCAATAAATCTGCTCCTTTTTCCTTTTAATTTCTCTGTTTTCTCATCAATAAACCAACAAATCAAGCAATGATTGTACCACAAAACCCCCTAATTATCATCACAAGTCCATTTGTGACATGGAAAACAAATTAAAGAACCAAAAAAAAATAAACATTCCTCATCTTTTTCTCTCTTTTCCTTCATCACAGTTACTGAAATTTAGACGTTTTCTTTTTGAAGCAATGGATGATATTATTGAAGAATCTTGTGATTTCAAACACTCTGCTTCTTCTTCTCTACATTCTTGCAACAGATTGTAACATGAAACCACATCTTCCTGTGAACAAAAATAATGGATTCAACCAAATCTAATTATGAAGAAAAAGAAAGAAATGGGGTTCAAATTTGTCGATGAAACTTACAACTTCAAGATATCTACATTGAGAAATGGAACTCATTTTCATTTCCAAGGCTTTTCTTGTTAATCTGTCATCCATTGCTGCTAAAATGGCTGTGGCTGCTGCTACAACAGAAGGCCTATGATTTTGTGTACTTTTTTCTGCATACAAGATTTGAATCTTATGAACAAAATCAGATTGAAATATAACCATTTAAATTTAAATTTTTGTTTTTTTTGAAATTTAAGCTCAAATTTTGAATCCTGTGTTCCATCATTTTTTAAAAAGTATGTAAATAAGTTTTAGAAGCTATCTTTTTTAAAAATTTTGGTTTGGTTTTAAAAAATATAGATACTCAAATAAAAAATAGTTTGTGTAGGTTTAAATTTTAAAAACAAAATGTTTATCAAATGGACATAAATAATAGAGAAATGGGTTGTGTGAAATTACCTCTAATTAAGACCCAGATGAGTTCAACAATCTGTGAAACTTTAGTGGTTGGTGGAGATTCAGTGGTTAATTTAGATATGAAATATGGAATGAAAGTGAAAGGAGTTGTTGAACCCATCTTCCAATCTAATGTGTTCAATACCAAAAGCTCCATTCTTTGGATAACTTTGCTTTCAAAGTTGAAATCTTCCACTGGAAATTCTGATAGTAGTGGAACCTTCAATTCTTCCATTTTTGCTGCTATGGAAAGACAAGCCACTGCCAGTAGCCTAATGGCCCACAGCTTCTCGTTCTGCAGAAATGGAGTTTTGGATAATTAATGGAGAGAATTGGGAACTCGAATATCCAAACCAATCCAACTTAATTCGATAGAATGGTGGATTAGTCAACTAAAAACTTTGAGTGAATCCAAAAAAATCTTCTTAACCCAACTTATGTGCACTTATACTATAAATATTCAATTGAGTTGGGTTAAGATGATCTTTTCCGATCCATTCTAACATTATGTGTTATGTTAGAACAACAACTCAATCCAATAAAAAGAACAACTCAGTCCAATTCAACACATATATTTACCGGTTGAGTTGTTACTTGGAGTATTTATTTATTATTTACTTTCATGATCACTTTTTATATTACAAAAAATATATTCTAATGATTTAAAAATGAAAAATGCAGCTCCTAACCATGAATATGTAGAGGGACTCTACTTATATATGTGTGGCACCAAATATGCACCTCCCAACAAAAGTAATACTTGAGTGGCATGGGTTTGAGTCCCCATCCCCATTATGGTAAAATTAAATAAAATAAAAACATGCCTATATAATTACTTTTTAAATTAAAATAATAATAATAAAATTAATAATAAATTTGGATTAGTCCGAATAAATCCAAATTAATTTTAAATTAACCTACAAACAATTTAAACTATAAAGATTTTATTTCTTCATTTCTTTTCAATTCAACCAAAATAAGTTGATAGTCCAACCTATCAATCAAATTGAGTTGGATTGATCGGCTTCATTGAATTATGGGTTTTATCAAGAGGAAACTGAAAAGTGAAAAGCTTACCGTAATGGCCCTTCGAGAAAGGAACCGATCGAAGTAGATCATTGATAGATAAGCCGTCTGAAAACCGAATCCAAACGCAGCTCTTGTCTGTAAAATTATAACAATCAGCAATTGAATCCAATCAAAACAATGCCCAAATAAAATTTAAATTTAAAAAAAAAAAAAAAAAAAAAAAAAAAACAAACAAACTTTGAGAATCCATGCAATTGCATCCAAACGAACACACTTAACCCAGTTCCCAAACACCAAAGATTTATCATTTCGAAACCCAAAAGTCGTCTCTTTTTCAAGTAACGTATCCACAAACTCATCCTCTGCTGGACTTCCATTCCCAATGGAACTTAATCCGCGTTTTCCCACTGTCTCATCATCCAAACACCCCCCAATTTCATCCATTTTTTGTCCTTTTTTCTCATTCAACAGGGATCCAAACCAAGAATCTTCAAGAACAGGGTGAAATCGAAGGCCAGAAAAAACAGAGGGGTTTATCTTCTTTTTTTTTTTCCAAGGGATTAAAAACCAATCTGGGTTTTCTAAAAACGTGGGGAGATTTTAGAAATCTTTTTGGTTTTGAGGGATTTTAGAGAGAGATTGTTGGGTTTAGTAGAGAAAGACTCAAATTTGACTGAAGCAGAGGATTTGGATTGGAGTAAAGTAAGACTGTTTTTTGAATATACGCGAGTGAAATGCACGCACCAATCATGGTAGAGATCTCTCACTGCCACTTATATTAATACTATTGGTTGGCTACCGTACTTAGACCAAGTACTTTATGTATTTTGTAACCGCACCCAATACTGTTTTCTTCGTTTTTTTTTCTTTTGAGTTAAATTATAATTTTTTTTAAAAATTAAATAATCAAGGTCGCTCTCCTTTGAGAGCCATTAACCTTTCTTTAGATTGTGGTATCAGAATACTTTGGAGAGTATTCTAATTTATCATTTCTAATTATGAATCTCTTATGGATGAAATTTGTGGTTAAGACCTAATGAAATTCACGAGTTCAATTATAAGAGGTTAGACTTAAAAGTGGGTTCGGCCCAGTTCACAAGCTCAAATCTTATTCTTAGGACGAAGACCTACATGCCTATAAATAGTCATTTAAAATGTTTTTTACCTAACCGACTTAGACATCGGAGACTAAGTGGCTCACATCACTGTGCAGTTGATTATTATTTGTTTTGTTGGTATTCGTCCTAACGAAATATAGACTCACCATTGATTTCGAAAACTAAATTTTGGACAACAAGAAACATACCTTAGAATCCATATTCTCAAGTATTAGACTAGCCATTGATAGGTCGAGCTTTAATTTAAAATGTATTAAAGTTTTTAAAGATTTAATTGTCACTATAATATAGATAATTATTTTTTTTCACGAATCAGTTTTGAATTCGAGTAATTGTATTAGATCTCGTGACTTGAGCAAAAAGGAAAGAAAGGAGGTGAATTTCTATATAATTTGTGAAATTTAATCAAATCATTAGGACTTATTCGAAACTTTTTAAATAGTAGCTAAACTAAAAAAAATGAATTTCATATTATTGTAACCAAAAAAAAAAAAACATTATGCAAGTGTGTACATGAATGGCATTGAGTTGAGTTCAGAAGTTTTTTTTTTCCTTTTTTTTTTAAAGCAGTTCAGAAGAATTTTTTAATCATCGTATTTGATGAGTAACTTATATTTATTAATTGAGTTTGGTAATTGATTTTTTTTTTTTTTTTTTGAAGAGCTATTTTTGTTTTAATTCAAATATATATTTGATGTCTATTTCATCGACTAATGTAATGACTTTCATTAACAATACAACTTCAATTTATATATATA